>JABUQX010082842.1:27500-33861 GCA_015478945.1 Trachelipus rathkii | reverse complement strand
TTTGGTACGCACCGAACCACTTCCCTGACAGAATTCCAAAAATTAATGTCCTAGATAATTTAAAAGAAACCAATTCATAATTAGTTTGTTAGACTTATGATGAGGTCTATAATCATGGCAGGCTATATTATACAGAATTTAAACTACTGTTGGCAAAGTATCCATTGACACGCTTAACATATACTGTCATGCTCACATATTACATTTGAGTACGTTGGGGGAAAGAACTAGAGGAGAGAAAGATGAAGAAAACAAGTTAAAGTTGACATTTTTTTGTGCAAAAATACCATAAAGAGCCTTTGGAAGTGGAACTAGATATATTTTTTTACGTTGTCTACGGCGAAAAAAATTTTCAGAGTCCGTATAGAATAAATTTTTCACAATTCCGGGTGAAATAATATAATTTGAAGACACGCCAATTATTGGTCAGAACGAGAATGAACAGAACGAGAACAAACAGATTTTCTTTCCGTTTACACAGCGGTTTATGAGTCAAAGCTGAAGGTAAATAAAATTTAACATAATGTAATCTAGAAAATAATATAGATTACCATTATGTAATTGAACATAACGCAATAGAGCAAATAACACAGTGTAACATGATGTGATCAAAGTAAAGAATACAGCTTAAGCAAAATATATCCTAAGCAAAGAATACAGTTTATTAAACAAAGTAAACGATCGAGCAAAGCATACAGTTTAATTAAATAAATAATTTCAAGCAATAGAATACAAATAGAATAGAAACAAAGATTACAGTTTAGTACAATAAAATCGATCAAAGAATATAATGGTTACTTGATTATATTTACTTTACTAACTTTTAAGGAAAATACGAGCAAAACTATTACACTTTAATATGATATTTTTAATTCAAAAGAAATTATTTTTTATGTCCATGTATTGAGGTAAAACTTTTTCGTTATGTTATTGTATTTGTTATTGTCAATTAGATTTCAGGATATCATACACTCGATCAGGTGAAATCACAGGTAGAGGAATGGGACACCTGAGAGGAGAAGGAGCAGGAGGATGAATACCAGAATCGTCCAGTTGGAATTAGATTTAAAAGAGACCAAAGAGATTAGCCTTTTCAGAAGGAGTGTTTTCATCAGTAGGAAAACAAAGCAGGTCAGTTCACTTTCGTCTAGTGAAAGTACGCTCACCACTATATAGCTTTTCGTTAGATATCATTACGAGGACTTCGTTATTCCCAACGGTGTGTTCATTTATATTTTATTCGTAAATCACGAATGAGATAGCGTATAACATTGCTTGATTTTCACAAGCCGGACGTGCAATATCATAAGATCCCTTAATTCCATTTCTGTTGAAGAAATTCATACCAAGAAATTATTGATATACAGGAGCATTAGGTTAAAAAGGCTAACTACAGTGTGTCACATGATGCAAATCGACTCGTGTGATAATATCTATGCTAAGCGCAGCAGTAGGTGAGAAGATTATAAAATAAGAAATGTATGTTGTTATATCTCGGTACGTGACATATTGAAATGCTACATTCGAATTGTACGAACTATTAGCAGCCCCATTGATAATGTTCTCTTCTCTGGTCGTAACTACATGTAATTATCCAGGTTTACAGTTCGAATATTCTAGAAAATATTAGCAGCTTTGACTTAAAACACACACCAAGCGCCACTCTCAAAATCCACTCATTGAACGTTGAACATACTTGAATCAGGATTTATATTACATATAGCTCAGGGATGACCCACTCTCGATATTTACCTGACATCCGGTTTTACGTATACATGTGGTAATAACAGGAGTTATGCCTAATAACTAAGCACCTGATATAAAGTTTAACCTTCATTCCGTGGTATGGAGAGAAATGATGACTTGTTGAACCTGAATATGCAGAAAGAATGATTTTGGTGCTGCAGAAATGCTTTATACTTAACATCCTTTCAGAGGGATGTGAATCTCTGGAGAGATATTATAAGAAACATTGCTCAATTTATGCAGACAGCACTATGTCACCTGTTTAGATGATTAATCTAATGTAATAAAATAAAGCATATGTTTTTGTGTATTTATATAACGCTCTTTCTTCATGAAAATTTATATATTATAAAAATGAATAGTTGTTTTACTTCCCCTATGTTCGGGCTTTAAACTTGTTAAGTTTGTTAATATAGCTGTTTATTCGTATGGCTGAGTTATGTGCTGAGTATGTTATGCTTCATAGTTTAGGCTTTACGAGGATGAAACTATTGCTATGTTTTGCATTTTATTCGTTAGGTTTAATGGAAAATTTTTTGTTAAATGATTACTACTGCTTCAATAGTAAAAGCTTTGTTGTGCCTTTAGCCATATTTCCGTTGATCAAGTCATGAAATAATTAGTACAAGAGTTATGATAAATTTTTTGTACTAATAGATTGGAACACTATATTCTCTCAAGCAAAATGGATAAAAAGTTTTATTCGATATGCCTTGACAAGGGAAATAGGTTTTATACAGGTTTTTTATGCTATGCTAGTTATTCTTTTACTGTTGTTAAGTATGGGAACTTTAGTTTACTGTTTAGCAGTTATTATATTCGTAGCTTTAAGGGTATGTTATGTTTGTGCATTAATTCATTATATTCTTAGTTAAATGATGCTCATGTTAGTTTATTATATGAAAACTTTGTTACGTTAGATATTTCTTGATCAGTGTATAAGAACATTAGTTTATTTTAATGTATGTTTCTATTCAACGATACTAGAATTTTGAACTTGAACAATAGATCAATAGAATCAGGGGACAGGTGGGCAGAGGGATTGCAAGGGGAGGAGGGGAGGACCACGGGGAGGAGCGGCCATGTTGGCTATTGATTTCACTCGGATCACGTCTACTCGATCTTCGGGAGGTCGCTCAACAACGCTCAATTTTTTTTCAGCTACATAACCAAATAAAAGACATAAAAATTTGGTAAAACAATATATTTTTAAAACAAAGTAAATAAAAATAGAATAAACGTTTTTGTGGCTTGTTATACAAAATATAACTCGAATCAATAGATCAATGATCAATAGATGGTGGTGGCGAGGGTAGGGTGGTTGGTTTTGATTTACTGATTTACTGCTTAAGGGTAATGTTTTAAAACGCAAATTTCTTCTTCAAGTTATTAAATCATGCAAACAGCCTTTACACAAACACTTGTCACTTCGGACCTACTAACAAAAAATATATTTTTAAACAATAACAAAATATAATAATAAATTAAACAGTTTTTGTATATGTATATTACCCAAATATGACTTGCAATCAATAGGATCATAGATTAGTGGGACGGTTGGGCAGGCGTCACGGGTTTGGTGGTTTGATTTACCTGATTTAGGGTGTGCTAATACGCAACAAAATCCCATCGCAAGAAAATCATATTCTGATTCCGTAATAACAAAACATGTAAAACATAAAATTTTGGTAAAAAATATATTTTTAACTAAAAAATAAATAAAATAATAAAAGTTTTGTGTTCTGTTATAACAAAATATGACTTGAATCATAGATCAATAAAATCATAGGTGCGGTGGTTGGGTAGGCGTAGGGTTAGGGTGGTTTGGTTTGTTTTACTGATCCTTTACTGCTTAGGGTAGTGTCAAAATCGCAAATATTTGTTAAGCATATAAACATTAAAAGCATAAATTTTTAGTACAAACAATGTTTTTAGTCAAATAAAACCTGACCAAATTCACTAACAAAAAATAAAATAATAAAATTTATGAAAAATAATCGGTAAAAGTCTATAAATCAAAATTACACTAAGAATAAATGTAAATGAAACATAAAATAAAGAGCAAACAATAAAAAAAATCAATAAGTTATCACGCTTATATTAATAAAAGTAAAAAACTGAGATCTATATTGATGGAAAATAAACAGAAATGTCTAAGATCTATTTACAAAACAAAATATTAGAACAAAAACGGGGGTTATTTTGTAAGATATCCATCGATGACCATTTATCCTACACAGTCCCTTAATTTTATATCCTTTCACTTATTCCTATGATTAGTGCTTATCATCCCAATTTTTCATCCATATACTATCAAAATTTATACCTCATTCCAAGGTTTATTAGGGCCTCATAGCCCAACACCTACTTGAGCTAGTAAGCGTAACTCGTAAAGCTTCTGTTTGACGACGAAAGTTTACACATATAATATAGAAAGGTGTACAATCAGGTTTTCTAATCCTTCTGTAGTCATTTTCCAAGGATTTGAAGCAATAGCCGACATCCTCAATGGCCGTAGCGTCAAATTTATCTCGGATATGTATCGAGGCAAATACATATATGAAATAATAAGGGGTGTATACCACAATTTATTCACATACTTCTATTGTACAATTAATAATATCCAAGATTTTGGGGCTCAGACCCATCCTTCAATGGGCGTAGTGTACTTTACTAATAAAGAGTATAGCGATTGATACCAATAATACTACAGTAAAGAAATGTATAACCAAGTATTAATCATTTCTACACGTCATCTTCCTACTATGGAGGGCGCCAGCACCACATCGCCCACTGGCAGGTGCACCGGCACGTACCTTCGTCCTAGCGTCGAGGATTTACGACATCACCCCGTCTCTCCCACACTCCTCCATATGGGGTACCAAGTTGAGGGAGATACATGTCACGAAACTCTACCCTCCTGCATCATTATGTGTCGGTGTAGTGAGCGGTTGCATGTGTGTGCGGGAGATGCGATGCTCGTTCTGCTAACGATGCGACCGCTGTCCGCAGGCTGTTGCTCATGCGATCACGGTCCGCATATAGGCTGATGTGCGGCCAGCACGGGCATGCTTTGAAAACTGCGATAATGAATGTTAATTAATTTTTTTTTTTACTTTAATTATTTATTTATTTAATTATTTCCATTTATTCTTACTCTTATTTCATTTATTTATTTATTTATCTTTCCATCCGTCGTTCGACTTCGTATCATCCCGCTGAATTCTCTTATTCGTCATTTTTGACTTCCGTCAACAAAAACCCGGTTTGCCTAATTTGTGGTAGACTATATACCGAGAAAAGTTCCGACGAAGTGCTCTCTCGACTACTACCAAGGAAAAAAATGACTCAGCCTTTCAGCTAGCCCTAAGTAAAAACCTGTGTATCTCACACACCACCACACACACACCCACCACCACCACAACACACACACCACACCAGCAACTCAAGTAAAAGAAAAGAATGTGCAAACCCTGATAACACATAACCTAAAATATATACTATATTTACCCTTATATTCACTAATACTATATCCCATATATATATATATATTACCCTACTTCTATACCCTCATATATACCCACACTTACATATCATACTATATACATACCATACTAGGATATATTATACAATATAATAATATATATATATTGTATTACTAAATAAATACTACACACGAATATTATATATAATATACATATATATCTCATATTAATAATCCTCTAACTAATGACCTATACTATGATATTACTACCCCTACATAATATATACATATAATAACAACCTTTTTGCCCCAACTAAAGAAATCCTGCCAAGCCCATAATAATATATATATATAATAATAATTAATATTATATATAATAATAAATATTAACCTATATCTTTATATATATTATATATATAATTAAATATTTATTATTATCGCATAATACTATTAACTATATATATATATTATATATATATATAATACTATATACATATATATATATATATATATATATATATATATATATAAGTAGTACGGGGTCACTTTTGAACTGAAATTTCTAGCACGCCTCGGCTGTCGTTCCCTCCTCCCAGATTTAACTACAAATCTAGCATCTGTCACTTTGGCTGTCGAAGATGCAATCCTTGCTACTCACGTGGTCTTAAACTCGCAAAAATAGGCTAACAATAGTTGACTTTCGTTATCTCTTACATAGCAACTTACAAGTTAAAATGTTTGTGTTACGGAAGTAGTCTATAAGTGGTGAGAGTACAGTTGTAACTAGAATTTACAAGTTGTATTCTTGTGTGTAAAAAATATGTGAAAGAAACATTCATACAATTGTAAGACTTGTTACGTTGTGCTTCAGATCAGAGATCTTTGGTTCTGAGGAAGATTCTGAGCTATGAATTAATATAGATGTCCGAAAAAAATTATTTTCTTTTTAGTTAGTAGCATTCTTTCTTTTAATCACTTCCGCAGAATTTTTGTAATTTGCTAAAATCTCCTTTATTTTCTAATATATTAATTAGATACTTCCATTCACTCAAAAAATTTCCAGCAGCCAAGTCCTCTTCTTGATTTTCATTGATGTAAGCCGTAAGGTAAGGATATTTTAATAATTCTTTT
>JABUQX010082842.1:17500-25000 GCA_015478945.1 Trachelipus rathkii | reverse complement strand
TAAATGATTATAATGGTTGCTAAAGATAGTGACCATTAGTTTTTCCTTTGCATGATTCAGGATTTAAAGCACTTGTGTGTTGAGAGATGGCTTTAGAAACTGCAGTCCCTTTTAGACTTGGAAAATTATTTGTAAACTAGTTCCTAATTAGAGAAAAAATTATTAAAACTCAAAAATAATAAAGCTTAAAAATTGCATAATAGGATGCTTTGTGCATTTTAAAATGGATACTTACACATGGGAAAAGTTTATATTTTGTAATAATTTTAAATATGTGGACGAAGATAAAAACATTATTTCTAAAAGCGTTAGCGTAAAGAAAAAAATACTCAACATTTTAAGCGGATATATTCAAGAATTTGTTAATTAATGACATCTTAAAAGAATTCGAAAATAACAAGAGACAAGTAAATAGCATAGTTACGGAATAACGCATCAAACATGATCAGTACGATTGAAAATTAAAAATAAGGCCAATGAGGTGAGGAATAGGAAGCTGGTAAATCTGATATGAATTTTATTGAATGTCAAACGAAGAAGTAAAGAGTTGTTTTCAGAATGAACTTGATAAAATATTAAACGACTTAAAAATGAGAGTTAACATTGCCCACATGAGATGTGGAGTTCATTCCTTTACAGTTAGCAGTGCTTGATGGTCTCCACAATACTCATAAGAGCAAATCTTATAAGCAGAGGCGAGACAGATAGCAAAAGCAGCACGTATCCAAAATTAATGGAAGTTCCAAAGAATCAAGCTGCAAAGTTGGCAATTTTGGTCAGAGACAAGATGGGGAAGTGCATGTTTTATGCTCTAAGGCTTCTGCAACTAAAAGATTATAGTAGAAATTAGTATGATGGCTGCGTACTTCTTTGAACTTCTTCTCGACTATGTCAGTGGAAACAAATCAGAAACACTCGAAGAATTATTAAACACACTCATACTTTACAACAAAAATAATATTCAATCAGAAGAATTGACTGCAAAAATTTTTTTTATTGAGAACGGATTTTAACAAATCACAAATAAACCATGAAAAGAAGGGATAGAATGTTAACTGAAAATAAAATATTTTTGTGACAATCTTTGTTTAGAATCTTTTCCAGAACTAAAGATCTGATATTAAAGCTAGGAGTGTTTCTTTGTGAACTAGGACTTTAAAATGAATAACGCTATCGAACGGAAATCTGGGTCGAGGTCAGATAGTTTAGCAGTTTCAGGAATCCTTCCTTGTAGAATTTTTGTCAGATGAAGATGAGGAAGTCACAAATTTGCCAGATAATGGGAAAATTGGAGCATGCAGAAAAGCAGATTTGAAAAGAACATTGGTAAAATCAAGAGGATGATTTGACTTAGTAGTCTCTTATATACAATATCTTCTAGAAATAAAGTAAGCAATATACATAAGTCTTAGTATGGAAATACGATAGAAATCTACCTCGAATCCAAAGTTATCAGTTAAGAGACACAATACAATTGCTATCCTAAAATTTTGGCAAGATGCCCCCGATTGCACAATTACACTTTTTGCCTCCTTATTGCAAGTGAATGTTGAGACGCTATTTTTCACTTAAAAGATGAATAAAATCGAATCTAAGGACATCGCTAAAGGAGGATTTTTATTGAAGTTTTATTTTTTTAATAAAATTTTTGTTTTGAAATAAATTCTTAATTTCGTCGGGGCTGTTCAAGCAAGAGAAATTATTTTAAAAGTTAGAAGAAAGTGAATTATATATATATAATATATATAATATACATAAAATATATAATTTTATTATATAATATATATACACCATCTAACATACAATAAATTATAGATCATAACTATATATTACTATTACCTAATATACCTATATATATACTACTTTCTATATATTCTATATAGTATATATATATTATATATATATATATATATATATGTATATTATATATATATATATATATATATCATATACCCTTAATATATATATATTTTCATTATAAAATCTGTTTTGAATAAATTATATTACATATGTTCAGGCTCATAGTTAAACGAGGAATTATTTTAAACTTTAAGGAATGATTAAAATATGATTTTGATTCTTTTTAGGAAAAAAATATAATTATAGTTATAATTTGAACAGGCAGTTCATCGTTCAAGAGGAATTATATTAAAATAATAGGAAGGAAGTGAATGATTCCTTTTCTGTATTTCTTAACATTCTTATTTTCTTTAAAATATTTTTTTAAAGTTTTCAATTCTAAGTTAATAAGATGTCATTAACAAACATTTAATTTCATCATACCTCTCAAATTTTTGTATCAGAATTAATGATTTCATGACTGTAATGGAGAAGGAATTAATAAACTAGGGTCGGAGACGGGGAAGCCGGGGGAGTCAGGAGCCGGCAATTTTAAATGCGGAGTCCGCCCCTCGGGAGCCGGAGCCGAGTCGGAGCGGGTAATTTTAAAATGCTTTGAGCGGGGTAATTTTAAAATGCTGGTGCCGGAAAAAAATTATTGCCGGCTCCGCAGCTGGTTATAAATTGTCTTTGATCTTTGTTCATTTTTTCAAATCTTAATGTAGATTTGAGTTCTCGCTGCGTGATATTCCAATCATCTTATTTTCTTCATATTTCGTCTGAGAACTCTTAATTTTTAAACTGACTTTGACATTAGTGGTCCATGTTTCCGGCTTCCATATGTCATGGAAAAAGAAAGAGCGGCACTCCATTAATATACTTTTTTCTTTTCAAACATAGAGCATTTTGCTCCAGAAAATTTTACTTAATCTTGCCAGCCATCCAAGTTTCACTTTTTTTATAATTTCATTTTATTATCACTCTTTGAAAATATTAATCTGTCTCAAATAAAATATTCTTCATTCTCGGGGCTGTTGTATTTTCCGATTTTTATGGGCTTGGGATTTACAAACATAACACATTACTTTAGTTTTTGATGTATTCATTTTTAGTCCAACTCCAAGTGCTTAAATTTTTAACCATGATATTTAGTTTCAGAGGATCTGAAGTAAAACGAATTACGCATGTCGTTGACGAACGCTAAACGACTTTCAAAATTATCCTTTATATTTATAGAACAATTGTTTCAGAGTGTTCTAAATATCTCCTCCAATACCGCAGTAAATAGTTTTGGAGAGATCGTATCGCCTTGTCTAACTCCTCTCTCAATTATTTTATTTTTTTGTTTCTGCGTGTAGTAAAACTGAATGTGTTGAGATAAATATTCTTTAATTTCAATATAGTTGCTGTTTATCCCCTGATTACCCAGTGCATTTATAACCGAGCTTATGCTCACAGAGTCCAAAGCTTTTTCATGACGTCTTTGAAAACTAGTTCCTTAATCAAATGCTGATGTACTTCACTTAGGATATCGACAGTTAAATGATGCACAGGGACACATTCTTGAACCAACAAGGCAACTATGTGTTGCTGTTTGCAGGCCATGTATCGACATTAGTTCCTGTATGTTCACATATTCCAGCAAATTAAACATTTATATATAAATAAAAGTCACTTTTATTTGGGCAATTATTATTATTATTATTATTATTATTATTATTATTATTATTATTATTATTATTATTATTATTATTATTATTATTATTATTATTATTATTATTATTATTATTATTATTATTATTATTATTATTATTATTATTATTATTATTATTATATTTAAAATATTTTCAATGCCATTACCAATTGTGAAATGAGAGTGACACTTGCGTTATATCTTAAGTTCAACATATTTTGCAAGTTTGGAAAGAAGAAGGATAATCAGAGATGATTTATTGAAGGATGTTGAAGTGGTTGAGAAATCTACTACTGAAAAATTTAAGAAGAAAGAGAAAGAGAGAGAAAAAAAGCTTTGATTCAAAGTGACTGTCAACTTCAAAGAAAAAAAAAATTACGATTTTGGATTTTTAACATGTAACCTTTTTGCCTCCAAATAAAATTTATTTCTTTGTAATCTGGCTGCGCGCCGTTAAAAAAATTTTCCAAATTATTTCTTGCAAACTATGTTAGAAATAAATTATAAAAAAAAAAATAAATTTAAAAAAAGAATTTTAAAATACTACATTGTATAAAGGTGTAGCTACGTCTTCAAGAAATCATCGAGTCATAGAAGAAAATTTTAAACAAAAATTCCTCTTCCAACTGGAAGCAAGGGGTCTGAAAGCCCTCCTGCTCATTAATTTTTCGTGAATAGTGATGATAAAAATAGTGATAGTGGTGGTAGTAGATAATAAATTTAAATATAGTGAATAGTGTATGAAAAGAGATGAAATTGAGAAGAGCATTCACTAATTATAATAATATAATAATAATAATAATAATAATAATAATAATCAAATAATAAAATAATAATAATATAATAATAATAATAATAATATAATAATAATAATGAATCATAATAATAATAATAATAATAATAATAATTCATAAAATAATAATAATAATCAATAATAATAATATAATAATAAAATAACTTAATAAAATAATTATGTTACTAGTAGTGATCGATAGTGAAATATAGCGAATTTGTGTTGGAAAATATATTTGTCTTAGGTTTTAATAATAATATTAATAATGAAATATTATTAATAATGTAATAATAATGTTGTTTATTTATGTATTTTGTATATATATATGATATATAATATATATTTATATATATAAATAAATTATATATACTATATATATCTATATATATATATAGATAATATGATATATACTATATATCATATATATATTTATATAATCATTAATATACTATATATTTATTATATATATATATTATATATATATATTTATATATAATATAACTATATATATTATATATATATATTAATATATATATATATAGTATATATAATAATAATAGTACTATAGAGTCGGCTATATCATCTCTCATTAGTTTTATTTATGTAAAATATGTTTATCTATATCTATAATATATATATATTATATTTATATATATACTATATATATTATTATATATATATAATATATTAATTGATATATATATATACTATTAAATATATAATATATATATATATTATATATATATATATAAAACATATATATATATATATATATATATATATATATATATTATATATAATAGTATATGCTTTTTTTGTATTTTATATCATATTTTACACAAAGCCCCGGTAACGCTCGTGGGTTAGAGGCAACTCGCCAAAGTAAGAGAGGTCCAGGTTTGCACTGATCGGCGTGGGAGAATGTGAGCTATTCTCTCCTTGGGCTTGGCTCGTCCTGCTCGGACGTTTAATGAGTACACCCCCTCTAGATTACGGGCTCTGCCCGTGAGCGTGGTGTTTTTATAAGTGTGTAATATAATATATAATAGTATATATATTATATATATATATATATATATATATATATATTTTTATATGTATTATTTTTTATATATATATATATAATTTTTTAAATTTATAGTTAAAGAGGCAATCAATTGCTATCCTAAAATTTTGCAAGATGCCGCTTGCACAATTACAGTACTTGTGAAATTAACCTTATTGATGCATAAATATTATTTTTATTTATTGAAATTTTGGTGCTTTTATAAATATTGAACTATGTAATGTCAAAATGATGTACAGTACTTATATTATAAAAATGCATACAACTTTCAAATGGAATAAATTATCTAATTATTATTTTTATATTCTTTAGTTGAAAAGTAAAAATTAATTCAGCCCAGGACCCAACCCTGTTTAAGACATACCTCACGAGTTCATATGATAATTTATAACAATTAGCGCTTCACATTGTCGTCTTTGCATCAATCAGTCCTTTGTCCAATTGTATACCTCCCTACCTATACTACATTATGATAGCTTCTGAATAAGCCGGCCATGTGCTACCTTCACAATATTTGTTAAAATCCAAAACTACAACATCAGCTGGTTCTCCCTTGTTTACGCTTTTAATAATATATTCATTAACTTAAAAATAAATGTTTACCATATATTTCTTATAACTGTAAAACAGTTCTGCAGAATTTCATTACATCTAGTTATATTTCTATTAGAATTTTAAATATTTTTTCAAAAAATTATAGGCCCAGCTGACTTAAAATTAGCAGATACTAACTGGTCTGCTAACGGTTTTTAAACATAACAGAAACGCTAATCAGCTTCCAATATGTGTGATCTAGTCTCCCCTTTAGCAATCCTGAAGAATAAGTCTTCAGATTTTCTAATTCCATAAGTACACAGAATACATACCGGAAGAAACAAAAAGAAGAAATGCTAAGATGAACTCACCCATAACAGTGAAGCCTCCTTGGGAACTTCTGATAGGCTTAAAGAATGGAAGAATAATTTGTTTTCATACAATGAAACATTCCCGTATTTAACATCATCTGCTATTTTATGCACTGCAAAAACCTTTTCTCCATTTTCAACCCTTTTATAAATCTGAAGAAAATAAAAATGGTTATAAAATAAATAATTAAATTAACAATTTTCTTGGAAAAAAAATTAAATTGAAATAATTTTTCATTCTATTAAAAGAAAAAATATCAGTTATCAAATTTATTTGAATTCATTAGCCATTCGAGCAACATATATAATATATATATATATATATATATATATATATTATTTATATATACTATATATAACCGCTTATACTATATATATATCACTGGTCGAACGTGCAGTGTAACCTAAATGCGTTCAACATTACCTTCTGTCAACTATCGTTGTATATAGCGGTATACTGAACGACGGCCCGTTAGCTATACTCCGGAGCCCTTAGAGCACGAAACGTGTAGTAAGAGTGCACCCTGTCTCTGCAGTGCCACTCCACAGTGTACCAAGTCTCATCTCACCTAGGATGACCTGACACATAATTATCCAAGCCACATGCGCGCTGTCTCGTGGCCGTTCATTGAGACGCAGGCCCTCACTCACGAGTGCTCTTTCCAAACCACAAACCAAGTCTAGCACTCCGCTGACTCTTCGTACCATAACTGAACACTTGGCTCTACACGAGGTCTCATCTATACCCGCTGACCATTTCCTCAGCATTCTCCTACTACTCAGTGGACGGCGGCGTTCCAGAGTATCTCGCCACTGCTGAATGACAAATACCCAAGAATTTCCCATGACATCATAAATTCTAACTCCACATCAATTGTGGTAGTCACGACTATCAGAGCAGTCACATCAGGCATCAAAAATAAATCGACGCACTTCTAACTGACCACCCGAATGGCCCTGCTTTGCAGACTAGACGTCCATCACAATCCTACAGTGGTGCACCAGACTACATGCTATGCGACCTTTTGTACCGCGTTACCGGATCGCGCTACGGTTTGGCTGCCATATCCGCCACAGTTACAAGATATTAGAATCCATAGACAGATCCCATCTGAACTAATTGTTTCGTAATTGCTCTCGGCAACCCGTTTTATTAATCGTTATCTTCCACTGATCCAACAAACAGTTCTATATATATATATAT
>JABUQX010082842.1:10000-12500 GCA_015478945.1 Trachelipus rathkii | reverse complement strand
CTAGACCACTCATATACTTTTCAATTTTCAACACAGCAAAAGGTCTGGCGGGACTAAACAAGGAGCGGAAAGCTATTATTTTCGAATCACCCTGCAACGGTGCAAGTCGCCCGTCTAATGCGTACAGCTCCTAACGCTCTCTCCGCGACCTCCGCTAGTCCTCACCTATTCTGGTAGTCCGCTCTATCGACGCGGTGCACTACAGCGGATAAGCGGACTAAGAGTCGGACAGTGTACCTAACTCGCCCACGGCTGACTGATTACGTGCGGCTAGGTAAAGTACTGACATTAAGGGTAACTCATTAATTATATATATTATATATATATATATATATATATATATAATATACACTATAGTACTCATATTACTTTATATATCTATACTATATAACTATATATGTAGTAGAATATATTATATATATGTATATATAAGCTATAAATATAGTATTTATTATATTCGTGATGGAAACTATCCATAGTACTATTGCACTATCAATAATTTTTCCCGATAATTTTTGTTCACGATTTTCAGCCAATGAAAAGGAATGGGAAAGCCATCTCTCAATTAATGTGAAAAATGAAAAAAAAAACTTTTGGTGGAACTATAGAATATGTCCGAAGCCTTCTTAAATGTATTCAATTCTATATTATGCAAAAATTCTATTGTGTAGACTTTGAACGCCATGAATTACATGCAAATGGTTGCTGAAAAGGCTAATTTATGCTTTTTAATTTAAAAACAAAAAAAATAAAATAATTTTTCATAAAATTTCCAGTGAAGTATAGCTTATTATTGATTTTAAACTCATGAAATAAACCGCAACTAATCGTGGCTCAAATCACATACATATATAGAACAGCAGGAACCACTAAATATCAAGGTCGGCTCTTTTCAATACCTAGAGAAATTTCTGCTATAGAAACCTTGAATTAGTAAATCTGGAGTAATACAAATCAAGTCATACCTCAGTTTATCTTGAATTACTGTACCGGCCACATAACAAGTTATAGTTAAAAAGCTTTTTTGTTAAAAGAGTGTATATATTTATTATGCATTTCTAAAAATAACTTAAGTGATGAATATATATATAGTAATATATATATATATATATATATAGTCTAATAGTATATATTATATATAATATAAATATATTATGTATATATATATATATAGTAACTATTGATCGATACCTGTGTAGAAGCTAGTATCGTAACTTTCATCTTATAATTATGAATCAATAAATCATAGCATATAGTAAAAAAAGATATACTAATGTACTAGTACTAAAATTATACTATATATATATCTATGTACATCACCGATTAGTATAGCTAGTAACTACATACATTAGTATATATATTCCTCATATCATAGTATATATATAATTATATACATATAATATACTATATATATACCTATATATATCTATGTATATAATATATATATATATATATATATATACTATATTATATATATGACTTATAGAATATATATATATATATATATATCATATATACTACTTTATATATATATAATGTATATATATATATATATATGTATATATATATTAATATATATATTATATACTATATATATATCATATATATATATATATATTTATTTATATATATATTTATTATTATTATATATTATTATATATATATTATAATATTATAATATTTTTATATATACTTATATATTATATATATACCTATATATCTACATATATAATATATAATTATTTAATATATAATTAATATATAATATTATATACTATATTACATATATATATATATATACTTATATAATATATTATATTTATATTATATATAATATTATATATTATTATATAAAATATATATATATATATATATATGATATAATTATAATATATTAATACATATATATATATATATATAAAACGGTCTATTGGTCCTGAGATAACCTAAGTTTGGAGTTGAAAATTGTAAAAAGGTGACACAATGGGTGGGCTTAAAAAATTTTTAAAATTGCTCAATACTTTGCAGGTAAAAAAAAAACAAAAAAAAAATCAATTAAATTTGCGTACAAATGAAATATTAGAGAGAATGGCAATCCCAAAGTTATATATGGCTAATTTTCTATTTAAAACCCCCACACCCACCTTAATTAATTTTGAACCTGAGAAAACTTATTTTTCAAAAGACTCTTAAATTTCACGTCTTTTTCGATATCTCAATATGATCGCCTGATGAGGCTAATTTGCCACCCTTTTGGCAACTTACCAGGTATTGCCCTTAACCCTAATTATAGCCTACCATAAATATATATATATTATCAATTTTATCTATATAATATATATACTATATATATATAAATATAGTATATAATATTTTATATATATATATATATTATATTATTATATATATATACAATATATATTAGTAATATATATATATATATCAGTATATAATATATATATATACTAATATATATCATATATATCTATATGATATTATA
>JABUQX010082842.1:0-5000 GCA_015478945.1 Trachelipus rathkii | reverse complement strand
GTTAAAAAAAAAAAAGAAAAATTTAATAGTCTATTTATTTTAACGAGTAACCAATAAAAGTCTCTAAATAAGGCTCTCTAATCATATTTACTATAATTATTACAATAATTTTTTTTATTTTTTTTACATTTTCCTATCCAAAATTTTACGAGGATTCCAAAAATGTATTCCTTTTCGCTGTAGCTTTTGTAGTTTTTGAGATATAATTTTTTTTTTTTATTTTTTTTTTTATTTTTTTTTTTACATTTTCCGCACTAAAATTGGACCAGCATTCCTGCAATTTTTCTTCCTTTTCCTGGTAGCTGTTGTAGTTTTGAGATATGGATTGTGGCTCTTCTAAGAAGCTGTAACCTCTATATATATATCATATATCATTATATATAATATATATAGATATATATAGTATATAATAAGTATATACTATTATATATATATATATATACTATATATATAATACTATATATATATATATATATAATTACTATATATATATATATACAATATATTATATATATATATATATATATATATATATATATATATATATATATAATATATATATATATATATATACTATGTTATGATATATATATATATATATATATATATATATATACAAACGAATGAAGAATAATTATTGACTCTGTAATTTACTGCTTATAAGAGCAAATGCTCATAAAAAGGACGAAGTTTTTATTTACGAGTAATTTTGGGAATGAAACAGTTTTGTTGTTTATTAAATTTAAATCGAAATTTATTTCCAATATGTTCTTATTGAAAATTTACTGAGTTTATTTTTATATGTAAGTCGCTTCGATGTTTGAAATTATAAATTTTTTATCCAAAATTATTTCTAAGTTTCCGAACATATGTAACCACGTTATCGAACAAATGTAGTATAATTTTTTGATGTTGATAAATATATATACCTTCGAAAGTTGACAAAGATGAAAAAAACTCTATCAAGTCTCGAATGTATGAAACAATAATAATAACAATATTTATTGTGATAACGGTAACAATAAAAGTATACTACTAAGACTTTCTATAATTAGTACTACGAAAGCAATAATAATAATAATAATAATAATAATAAAATACATAAAGAACTGCATTAATACACAGAAAGTTTTCCTGTTATTCATTAATATCTGGTTTTGTTTCTAATTTCTATATAATAATAATAATAATAATAATAATAAAATAATAATAATAATAATAATAATAATAATAATATAATAATAATAATAATAATAATAATAATAATAATAATAATAATAATAATAATAATAATAATAATAATAATAATAATAATAATATAATAATAATAATAATAATAATAATAATAATAATAATAATAATAATTAATATTAATTAATAGTATTAATAATAACAAGAATAAAACAATAATAATAAAATAAATAAATAATAATAATAATAATAATATTAATTAATAATAATTAATAATATAATAATAATAATAATAATAATAATAATAATAATAATATAATAATAATAATAATAATAATTATTAATAGTAATAATTATAGTAATAATTATCAATAATAATTATTATTTGTAGGAATAGTCTTCTTTGAAGACACAAAGGTGTCTCAATAGAATGACAATTTCCAATGTAATAACTTTGCTTTTGTTTCTTAATGAATCTAGCTTTTACAAAGGAAAGCTAGAGGCCACTTAGAAACTTGCAAGCAAGGTTTACAATTTGGACGACTAATTATTTACTACTAAACAGAGGTGAGGCCTCTGTCTAAGGGAACTAACTTGCTCTAACTACAGGGAACTATGACTACCAAGACCACTATATAGTTACAATTAACATGCACGCAAACGCAACGTCGAAAATGTTACACAAAATTCTGAAAACTCGCTAAATTTTAACTAATTAAATTTATTATTTCACGAAAAAAATTTATGGATATATATATATATATATATATATATATATATATATATATATATATATATATATATATATATATATATAATATATATATATATAATATATATATTATATAACATATATTATATTATATATATATAATATATATATATAAATATATATTATATATTTATATATATATAAAGATATATATATATATATATTATATATAATATATATATAATATATAACTATATAACACAACTAACCAACAACCAATAATAAAATACTTATATATACATGCGAACCATACCATTGATGATTTGAAACCATAAAATATATGATTTATGCTTTATAAATATTAAATTTGAATATTTGAAGTGGACACGATCGAGAACTTCAATTCTGATTTTTCACATTTATGAAGTAATTTTCGAGACCACGTGACCAACTATTAAGGCGATTTTTTAATATTTTTGAATAAATATTTATAAGTTTATATATACCATTCGTTAGATATATATATAGAGGTCGATTTTCAATTATAAAACTCAAAGGGGGAAGAGTCTAAAAGATAATTTTATAGTAAGTTTCGGTTTCGAGACTGCTCCCGAAAAAATCAAATTTTACGCTATGAAAATTTTGACAATATTTTGATTTATGATTCATTTATTATTTTCAACCTTTTTATTTCCTACGTTCTTTGAAATTTAAATCTAATTTTTAATATTAAGAAAAAATGATTCTCATTTTTTAATGACGAGGCAATAATGTACGATCTATACTTTAAATGACAAAATTTGATATTTTCAATTTTAACAATGACAAAAAAAATCCCTTAGAAGAATATTTATTAATAAATGAAATTTCACTTCTTCGATTTCTACGTTTTTGCTTACTTTTCATTCTCACTTTTTCTATTATTATTATTATTTTAATTAAAATCAACACATCTTTAGAGTTTAAAAATTTTCTACGTATTCCCTTTTTATTAAATTTCCAAATCTATTATATTTTCCAATTTTCCCCTTTAGCGTTTTTCTTACTTTTGAGTGCCGAATTTAATATAGTTTGCAATGTGTAAAAAATACAACAAAAATAATGTTACATTGCGTGAGGTAAAAAGGTCATGCTTGACCTAGTTTTAAACTTTTAGCTATATCACCGAAAAAAGAGAGAAGTAGAAATAGAATAAAGAATAGACATAAAAACTTCGAAGAATCTCCCACCTATCATCAAAATCAAACTGAAGGCACACTAAATTAAAGACGAAGTAAAAGGGCGATTTGAAGAGGTGATTTGCACAGATAATGTGGTCTGGTAATAGGAAACCAGTCACCAATAACCGTAGGCGATCGGCCAATTAAATTCAACACCTCTATACGGGACTGTTCTAACAGAAACAACCACAAATATATATGTACTCGTGGAAGCCCACAGATCCAATTTGAATTGTTCTTAATTAAGAACAACACAAGGGAAGGCTGACGATTGAATAATATAAATTATACCATTTATCAAAAATTAAAAATGACGAATCAAAACTGAAGCCTTTTCTTCTAATACCTGCAAGGAAAGAAGGGTGACACAAAGTCATTAATGGGGATCCTATACGGTTTTGTCCAGAAAGGCATAAAACACAAACGATACTATAAAAACTTCTACTGAGGGCCAAAAATAGCCAATAAAGAAAAAGTGAGGAGTTGGCGATTTTCTCTAACCAATCACACACAAACAAAAGAATCAAAGGAGCCTTACTGGAATTTGGCACAATCATTTACATACGCTCCACACAGAAGCGAAGGGTGCCCTAAAAAAGGGGAGTTAAGATCCGTCTGAAGAATAGATCTCATCAGAAATAAAATTTACTTTATTACTGCATTAATAAATAGAATCTTGTAGAAATCTCTTTATGACTCGAGAATGCAAAATAGGGGACACGGAGTCATACTGACAAGTGCCGAGTACAGAATAAATAAGAATGAATGCTCGCACCTCCGATCGCTCCACAATTTTTATACTCGACGGAAAAAGATGCTAAGTCGGATTTGACGTACGACGAAGTAATTAATCAAATAACATCAAAACATTTGGAATCCCATTATGACAATGAGATCATCACAAACATAGACACAAAACCAATTACTATTCCACATAAAAGCAACTAGCCCAAACACACCACTTAAAACACACAATTACTATCAGTAAATAAAAATAAAATTGTGAACGACTAATTTAGACTTTATTGTAAAAATTCAATTAGAAGTTAATACACACAGAAATACATCGATTAACGCAACAATCCAAACCACATGATTTGACCAACAACATACAGATATTTCCTTCCATAGAAAACACAATTAATAACATTGTCACAACATACATACCCAAATCACCTACACCATATAAAACGAATCAATCTCACGAATCAACTTTACTAAACAACACAACCACCATCAAGCCAATTCTGTAAGTTTTCTGATCCGCACAATTTAATATCCAAAAAATTTCAGTCTAATCTAAGAACAACATGCCTCAAGCTATAATGAATTAATATTTCGATGTAGAGGCAAAGGGTCATTGACCGAAAAAAAACTTGACCTTTCGTTTCGAAGAGGTCAATGACATTTATACAAATTGTGTAAAAATTGCGAAAAACATTTAACAAATTAAACACAAAAATGATGGCTGTTTTTTGCCCTCTTTAGAAACGTTGTTTCTCGGGGTCTGGTCTTCCTCTTTGGGCAACGCATGCATAAACTATAGTCCATCTTTCAGAAATCTGCTAAACAAGTTTATCCAAATTTTCAAAACCCATGTTTTGACATTTACCTAACCTCACGCTAACCAGAAGAATTTTTAGAAAACACATGACTATACAACACAATCGCAAATCATGGCACTAAGCACTACACAGACGTCATTAAACAAACAAAGTACAGAAGATACTATATTATATCGACATTTTTGGTTTATAAGTCCGCTCAGCGACTGTTCCAATTTCCAACCACAACTTACTTTTTGGCATTGTGAAATTGACAAATTGACTGATAATTTTTTATTATTACTTGTACCGATTCAACATCTCTTCTCTGCA
>JABUQX010082841.1:0-19218 GCA_015478945.1 Trachelipus rathkii | reverse complement strand
TCCTAACCTAAATCTCTAATCACTAATATCCCTAACCAAACAACCTAAATAAAATCCATAACCTAATTTAACGTGAGGTCATAACCACTGTATAAATTGACCCCAAATTTCTATATCTATAAATAATATTATATATATATTATCATTATAATGTATATATATATATATATAATGAATATATAAAATAATATTTAATATATATACTAATATTATTAATATATATATATATATATATATATATATATATATATATACTTATAATAATATATATTATATATTATAAATATATATATATATATAATATATATATTATATATATATATATATATATATATAATAATAATAATATTATATATTTATATATTAATATATATATATAATATATAAATATTAATATATATATATAATAATATAATTAATAGTTATATATTATTAATAATTAAGTGATTGGGTAATACGATAATCGTCACTCTATCGTCAATCGGGCAAAAATACTACGGCCCAATTTTTTTTAACAGTCGTCATCGTCATCGTCATCTGGTGCAATTTCGCCGGAAACTATTGACACCCGATAATTGAAAACAATATTAAGAATTTTGAATAATATTAAAACTCAATAAATATAATAATAATAATAATAATAATATAATAATAAAATTAATAATAATAATAATAATTAATAATAATTTTTATATATATATATATATATATATATAATATATATATATACATAATATTATATATAATATATATAAAATATATATAATATATATATTATATAGAATTATACAATATATATTATATATATACATATATATATTATATATTATATATATAATATAATATATATATAAATATAATTATATATATATATATAAATATACTCATAATATATATATAATATAAATATATATTAATTATATATTTATATAGCTAAATATATCATATATATCATATAAATATAAGTATATATTATAATATATTATATATATATATATATAATATTATATATATATATACTTATATATATATATATATTATATATTATATTATATATATATATACATATATAATAATAAATATATATCATATATAATAGTATATATATATATATATAATATATATATATATATATATATTTATAATATATATATATTATCATATATTATATATATATATATATATACCCATTGTGCTTATGGTATGTATGACATTCCAGTACCTAATGGTTCGCCTTTCTGTTATCGCGTTTCAATAATCAACACACGTCATCCGTCCAGAAAAGATCGTTGAATACATTAACATAACTTATTACTTTCCACACCCTCTCATAGGACATCTTAACAGATTACATCCCCATGCGCCTAGTTAATATCCATACGTTGTAGGTGAGAGAAAGAAAGCCACAGAAACTATGACTGATAATGTGTCCTGAAGTGTCCAAAAAGCGTATACGAAGGCGACCCTAAAGAGTCGATAATTAGGGAGTGCCATAGTTAGAGGTGGTCATATGCCTGAAACTACCACTCTTCTTTCTGCCAGATGCTAATGCAGCTCGAGAAGTTACTCGAGATCGACAGTATACCGCCTTCTATCCTTCGGCGAAATAAGTCATGGAATGCGTTAGTGACTGTAATATTGACAATGTAGAAAGGAAAATAGAATGTTGAAGAGAGTAATGAGGGAGAGATGGGGATGTGGATGTATTTTTAGAAGGCAAATTTTGATTATTGCTCTGCTGGACCGAAACAAAGATAAAGGAAGATCGGGTAAAAATGAGTGGTGTGGTGTGGAAATGTTGTGATTGTCAGGCGAAAGGAATGATGAGGGATACATAGAAGGATTTATGCATCTGATGAGTGGTATGTGGTAGAGAGCTTATGGAAGATTTGTGTGTAGTTCGAGTACTAGAAGGTATGAAAGGTAAATTTAAGTTTGAAAAAGATCAAAAATTGCTATATAACAATGTAGGTGCGACATCATAGATCCATCTAGAGAGAGGGATAAAATGTTGAAAGGTATTACGATTTTCTGGGGATAATTTAGATCTGATGATGTTTTGGATGGGGGGCATAGGAGATTCAGTTCATTTACGCCAGAATTAATTTGTGAACGTTTCAAGTGATTTTTTTTTTTACTGTTGTCACAACCATTCCGGGCAGAGCCCTATTCAATGCAAGGAGGGAGATGTATTACTCTTTCATTAAAGTTACACCCTCTAGCCAGCAGAATGTACGCATATGAGCACAGACCGCAGGCTTTAAAGTGGAGGATTAAATTCAGTAGGAAATTCATAAGATGGAAAGGAATTCCACATAACAGAGGTGCTGGGAAAGAAGGAAGCGCACACAGCTACCTTTCTTTGGGATGGCAAATTGTCAACACATTACTCGTGCGAATATACAGCACCTATTGTGCTACGACGGCGTCGTAAAGGTGGTGGTACGCGAGTGATTAAGTTCCTCGAGCAATGCCGCTGCCGTACCTATAGGATAGAGAATAATCAACAAAATCTCATTTCCAAAAAATAGAAGGTGAAGTGTTGATTTGATTAAGCTGCAGAACAGTTTATAAAGCCTTTTTTGCCGTTCGACTCGACCCTGTCCAAAAACCGGGAGAAACCAGAGCCCCCCCCCCCCAGAAATGAGGCAGTACTCCATACATGGGCGATGAGACCTTTGTATAGGCTACAGCAACTGAGAAAAGGAGGAAAATCCGCACAGTCTAAACAGAACTTCCAGTTCTTCTGAGGCTGCCCTAGCAACCATTGTTGATGTGAGCTTTTCCAAGAAATTTTTTTTGTTCATGTTAAGGCCAAGGATGTTTACATTGTCAACAGGAGGGACGACAGAACCGTCGAAAAGACAGGAAAGTTAGAAGGTATTTTGGAGAAGGAGATTTGCAAAAGTTGGTTTTAAAGAATTGAATTCACAAAGTTATTTCTATCCATCAGCGAGAATAAAAATCGGAAGATTAAGAGGAGAGGCAATTCCAGAAGTAAAGGTGAGGAGTTAGAATTTGGTATGATGAGTGTAAGAATTTGAAGGGCTCGAGTTCATCGGAATACGAGTGATTAGAGCTTAGAGTGCAGGTGAGGAAATCATTAATAAAGGTAGGAAATAAGTAGGAGAATAGACAGAACCCTGAGGAACAATGTTGTGTTACAGAAAAGAAGAAGAAAGAAGGTCGCGCGAGACACCCATGTCACAATCATACAGACCGATATTGGCGATTTGAAACGAAAGCTAAATTATTAATTGGATAAGAACAAAGGCTGAGAAGGAGGAAACCAATATGGTGCCGGGTAGTTTATGGTCAGAGCCGAGGATGACGTGTGCCATACTCGGTCAAATGCTTTGGGATGTAATGTCCCATGAGCCGCCAGCCACCCAAAGTCTACCCGTAGTTCCTCAAGAGGGAACAAACCATAAAATTGGTTAGATCGTGGGAATGCCTGTGAGTTATATCGCCAGTGAGACTTCGTGCAGCAGAGCCGTACTGGCGTCCGGAGTAGTGGAAGTTTCCAGATCATGCGGCGTCAGTCAGGGCGGGACCAGTTGCTCGGGGGCAGCTGCCCCACCCTCTAGAAGTGTTTACTCTTATAGAGTCTACCTGCTAATTTTTTTGATCCAACGTCCCGTTCCGGGTGCCGTTAAGTACGTTTTACGTATATATTATATATATAATATATAATATATAATTATAATATATATATATATATATAATTATATATATATTATATATATATATATAATATAATAATTATACTATATAATATAATATATATATATACGAGTTATAGGCAAAGGCTAGTTGCAATTCGTCAATTTTTCTTCACATTTCTCTTGCTGAACGATGTCTCTCACTCATTTATATGCTCTTTTAATTTATATAAGAACTGTGTTGTTGTTATTCTATCTATGTATTTTTTTAAAGTTGATATGTATATATAAATTTCTAGATTTTGTGTTCAGTCGGATCCTTAATTCTTTATTAAGGTGTTTCAGGTTCAAAAGTAGCATTTGAAATGTATCATCCGTACACCACTCTATTAATTCAACACCGACCTTTTAGATGTAAGATAGTTGGAGAAGTTCTAATTTCATCTAAAATCAAATGGCACTATTAGTAGATTACCAAGTGAATAACAAATATAGATACACTTTGAGTATTCGAGTACGTTTTATTTATATATTAATTAAAATTTTGGTATCCCTTCACCAATTAAAACGTATATACACATGATGTTTACTGCCATTATAGGGTTTAGCTTATCATTTTAAAAAAACATATATTTTCATTACAACACAGAAAATAGTGGTTTTCCGGAACGTAATCAGATATCATATACTTTTCGGTCGAGTATATTATTATGTTAACATCTTTGAATGCTAGTAAAATTATAGCCTATGACCATATTTGTGCAGAGATTTACAATAGGTAGAACCATATAATATATATATAATCAGTATATATAATCTATAGATAATATATATATATATATATATATAATATATATATATATATAGTATATATATAATTCTCAATATATATATATATAATATAGAACATATAATATATATATATATATATATATATATTGTTTGCAGTATAATTTGAAAAGGAAGAACTCAGATAGAAATGGAAATGGTAGCGGTGAAAACGAAGAAGATACCAATAAGTCAATTAAGACTACACAAGAGGCAATCCCTCCTACTTCGCATATTTTGCATGATGAGGAACCCACACCCAGGCCCAGCACCTTGACGAGTCAAGATTTGGGTCCAGATTTCGGAGCTGGCGTTTTCAGTAGATGACAGTCACGAAAATGACATTGATAGATACGTTGGGACATTCATTTATGATTTTGACTGAGAAAAAGGAAACAGTTACAGTTACTAAGACTTATAATTTTTTGGAAGATGATACCCCACTTAAAGAGGAAATTCAATTATGAATGGTTGGAGACATATATTCACCTTAGGTGATATACTCCAGGCGCCTAAAGGGAGCGTTTTGCAAGTTTTTTATTTTATTTCCCCAAATAACAAGTTCGGTCAGAGGGGTTTCCTAAGCTCTTTACCAATAAGACCTTTCACTAAATATAAAGATGTTCATGCGGTTTGTAAGGGATATACAAACACAGAGTGGCTAAAACTGCTGGTTGAAGCTGCAAGATTGTTCACGACAGGACGTTCGGTTAGACACCAAATTAACCAAGCATTCTTTAAGAAAACCATGAAGAAATAAAAAAAATATATATTCCTCAATAATTTACACTGTGTACATTTTCTTGGTACGAGCGAATTTCCGTTTCGCAGGGGTAAGCTTCATGCATGAGGAAGTTTGCAAGGATGCGCCGCGTAACGAATAGAGATGCCGGAGATCAGTTCATTGAAAAACCATTTGAAAAGGGGGAAAAATGCCACATACCAATCAGTGCAGAATCAGAATGAGATCATTTCTCTATTGTGGTACTACTATAAAGGAAAGCATCGTAATAAGGTAAAGGAAGCGTCCGCGTATAGCTTACTAGTAATTGAAACCGCTGATATTTCTGCGAAAGGAAACAATTATCCATAAATGTTGCGCGCTTTTTCGAGACCAAAAAGTCTGATGAAGTAAAGCAAGGAATTTATTGGGCTTTGTGAGGAACTGAAAGCGCTTGTACCAAAACCATTGCGAAAGCCATTGAAAATTTTGTCACGACCGAAGAACTAGTCCCAGAAATGCCCGTGGGCTAATGGGTTTCGATGGCTGTTCCACGATGTCTGGAAAGAAGGAGGGGTCCAAGTAATATTGCGGAAAAAAAGGTATAAAAAAGTTTATTTTTTCATTCCTCCTAGGTCACATCAATACATTAAATTCTAGTTGTAAATAGTTTGACACCTAATACCAGATATAATCCGCGCAATCTGTGTTACGGGTACTATACAAGATCATTAGAATTACGTTTTTTTTCGCGAGTCGGTCTGAGAAGAAATTAATGCCAAACATCCCAAGCCTGCCAGACCAGGTGGTCTGGGAAACAATCACAAGTGATTAGAGTGGTTTTTAAGGAACAGTTTTTGGAATAAAGCAAGCATTTGAAAATCTTTTTCCCCTGAAGGAAATACCGCCACAAAGAAAAAAAGCGCTTTTCAATTTGCATTCAAAGCGGCATGTAATCGGATCATTGGAACAGTAGGCATATGATATTGATGCAAACATCAGTAGAATCGAGCAAAAGTACTGCGAAGAAATGTCATAAAGAAGCCAGTTTTGTAAATGCTTCCAATCCAAGTCGAGACCTTTGGATATCGTATTAACATCGCAGCAATCAACATATTTGTGCGAAAGTAGGAGCCCATCAGAAGATTGAATGAAAGAAAAATCAACAGATGAAGTGTAAAAAAAGTTCTAAATCAATATAGCCGAGCAACTGGAGACTTAGATACTGAAATATACCACGGATTTGTGGAGGCAAGCTTTGCCACAATAGATCACACGCAGCAACTATCCATCAACAAATCCCCACGAGTTCTGCGAGAGGACCTTAAAAAACTTTGTTATCTAGATTTCTAAACTCTTCTTTAGAATTACGGTTTTCTACTAAAATACACCTGCTTATGCATTGAACATATCTACATCCTTTCCACATGCTACTCAAAACAATCGATGAGTTAAAGGAAAAGACTTCATTTTATAGCTTTTACCACTTTAGAAGGCATAGAAGAAGAAGAACTTTGAACTTTTGTACAAAATTTGGAAGGACAAGAAACTGAGTAGTTAAGAACTTAAAAGATCCTGTTGTCTCCCAAGTCTTAAAGGAGAGTGAACCTTTTCTTTCCGTCGACGAGAAAAAGGCATTTTGAACATGACTTACTCCCCCAGCCATGCACACCCAAGTACAGTAGAACACTTCTTTCCAGTACTCTGCGATAGGATCAAGACTTGCCTTGCAGAGAAATCAAAATCAAAGTACTATGGAGAGCGGATGGTTTAAACGCGACTGGCAATATGATGAGTTGTACACAGCAAAATTTGTGTTTGACAACATATGATTATTTTATTCAAACATATTGACCAAATTTGCGTGAACCTAGAAATTATTTTTAATAATATCAATTTAGCAACTGCTCTATATTGTGAAATTTCCATCATTGCATATTGTATTGATCTGCAATTGGTGTTTTAATTAAATAATTTTTTGTAAATATTAATCATTTAATATCCATCACCAAATCGTTTCTATATCTGACCAAAAGACTAAATAATTATAATATATATATTATATATAATATATATATAGATATATATATATTATATATATATATAATATATATATATATATATATATATATTATAATATATATATATAATTATATTATATATATATATATATAATATTATATAATATATAAAAGCTCTTTATAATATTTTAAAGCTGCCCCCCCCTTGCTTGGAAAGCTGGCGACGCCCATGTTCCGAGATGAATCTTAAGAAGTGAGTTGAGAAGGTTTCAAAGGTCTTAGATAGAATACAAAGGTGAGAGCAGCGATTGGAGGGGGTAGTAGAGAGGGGATCAGGGCGCGTGGCGTCTCTTTTTTTCGGGAATAGGTTGGGACTTTATTGTGAAGAGCTCTAACAACTGAGGGAGGGAAAGTTGCAGTATTGTGACATAGAAGAATATATTGAGCAGGGGCCGAAGAGATTAGCCCTTTCAGTTGGAGAATTAGCATCACAATGATCAGATCAATTCAATAAGAGGAGGAAAGGCAGATTTACAGAAGTTGCTAGAGATGAAAGATTTTGTCAGTAGGAGATCGAAGGAGGTTAGCGCACTTTCCTTGATGAAAGCCAGCTTTGCTCGTCGGAAGAGTATCCCTGCAACGATTTCTAAGCTGAATGTGGATAAAAATTAGCGAGAGTGATAGGAGATATCGAGAGGAATTTTTCCACACTAGAATAGGCAACTGTCTCCTAGCCTGAATGCAGAGAATAAACACGATCGAACCATGGATTATGAGGAAAGAAAGATTTAGTTTTAGAAGGACTGAATGAGGAAAGAAGGATTTATCTACGAAGGAATGAACTGCCATCCCATCAACGATGTACAGCTCCCTCCTTATCTTTTAAATCTTATTACACTTTCTCATCATTAGGATCCTTATTTGAATGAGCTAGCTCACATTTGCTATCATCGGCAATACTTGAAATACCTCCCGGCTACATTTAAGTCCCATGGTCATAAATATCAGACAGGTTAATGAAGAAACAGGCCACACTTGACTAACGAAATCGGTTACCGACCACAAACATGTCTCTATTCAATTTCCCATTAATAAATACTATTCATTTTCATTGATTAACTTTTATTATTATTTATCTATTATTATTTATAGATTATTTATTATTATTATATTATTATTATATTATTTATATTATTATATTATATTATTATGTATTATTATTGTTATTTATTGTTATTGTTATTGTTATTGTTATTGTTATTGTTTATTGTTATTGTTAATATATTATCTATTATTTTTTATTATTATTATGTTTATTTATTATTAATATTATTATTATTATTATTATTATTATTATTATTAGTAATATATTATTATATTTATTATTATTATTCATTATTTATTAATAATTATAATTATAATATAATTATAAATTTATAATTATAATTATATATATTATTATTTTATTATTATTATTTATATGGTATTATATTATTATTATTATTATTATATTAATTATAGTTATATTAATTAATATAATTATATAATTACCATTACTAATTATTCATTATTATTATTGGTAGTTAGTTATTATTTTATTATTAATTATATATTATAATTATTATAAATATTATATATTATAAGATTCTTATAATGATTAAATAAAGATGCTTATTTTTATTAATTATTTTAATTTATATTTATTGATAAGCTACATTCTCAAAAATTTAGATCGCTAAAATAATTTTCGGATCAGAAGGGTTGAACCCCCTGGACCCTCCTGTTACAGCCTTATATATATATTATTATAATAGTATTATATAATAATATATATATAATTACATAATATATATATATATTATTATATATATATATATATATACAATAATATAGATGATATATAATATATATATAATTTAATATCTAAATATATATAATATAATATACTTTTTATTTCTCAGTTTTTTTTTTTTTTTTTTTTTTTTTACATAATACCGCCACTCACTGGCAGGGCCCTTTTCAAAAGGAGGGCGCAAAAAAAATAAATTATTTAATAAATAAATAAATAAATTAAAAAATAAAAAAAATTACATTAAAGAAAAATAAAAATAAAATAAATGAAAAAGTAAACCCACCCTGACAAGGCTTGCCTAACGCAATTCCCTCGGTGGGTCCAGACGCGGTGACTTGAAATAGAGGAAGATTAAACATTGCGGGAAAATAAAAGGAAGGCAAGAGTTCCACAAAACAGATGGGACTGGAAAGAAGAGAGAGTTACCATAACGAGTGATCCTTGAGTCTCCAATATTTGCACACATTTTCATGAGAGATAAGGCACCTCTTGCTGTTACGAGGGCGATGAGCGACGTTAGTGGTGGAGGAATGCGAGAGGACAATTCTCGCGAGCACCTGCCGCTGTATACCTATAGAAAAGAGATAGGAGCCGCAACAACGTCACGACGCAGAGAAAAGGTAAGGGACTGTCAGAGATATGGTTGGACAGTTTATAAGACCTTTGAGGGCCTAGCTTCAACTCTGTCCAAAAGGAGGGTGGAACCGATCCACCCCAAATGTGGGAACAGGTATTCCATGCAGGGGCGAATAAGACCTTTATATGACTGGAGGAGTATCTGAGCAGAAGAAATAAAATTACACGCAATGTCTGAACAGAGGAATTCCTAGACTTATTAATTTGAGGCCATTGTTAGCAACCGATTGATGTCGATGTCTCCAACGTATGAAATTTCATCTAATCTTTTATGTTATAGTCTTTAGAATGTTTATGATCTGTTTGCGGGCGGTAATACATTTAGAGCCCCATCAAAAGATAGGAAAGTTGGGAGAAAGTATTTTAAAGAGGGAGATATGAAGAAGTGTGAGTTAGTGGTCAAGGGAGTTAGATACTCACAAGTATTACAGGGAGTTACCGCCACTGAGAGGAAATTCCGACCAAATCGGCAAGAAATTATGAACTCGGAAAAGCTAGTAATACGTAAAAGAGGATTGCAACTCTGATACAACGAGGGAGAGCACAATTAAAATGAGTGGAAGAATGGAGGATTGAGTCATCGGCATAAATCGGCATAAGAGTGAACAAAGAAGTGCAGCTAAGAAGATTCGTTGATGAAAAAAAAGTAGCGAAATAATTATTGGAAGGAATTAAAAACAGGGAACCGCGAGGAAACACCACACAAAATTAATATAATAGAAGAAGGAAAGGTTGCTCCTATCAACAAGGAGCGGAGAATGGAACGATCTGAAAGAAAACTAGACAAAGGAAGTAAAGCCACAAGCGAAGGAGGAACAATCCAAGGAAGGATAGAGATATGAGAGATACCGAGCGTGCATGCCGAATAACCCTATATAAATGAAATATAGAGAAAACAAAAAACAAAAAAATATATTATTATATATATATTATATATAGATAGTATAATATATATATATATTTTATATTATATTATAATATGATATATTATTATATATATATATATGGAGAGAGAGAGAGGAGAGAGAGGAGAGAGAGAGAGAGAGAGAGAGAGAGAGAAGAGAGGAGAGAGGAGAGAGAGAGAGAGGAGAGAAAGAGAAAGATTTTAAAATAGTTTTTTTCAATTAATCGGTCAAACGTCATCGTCAAATCAAGTTCAATGTCATCGTCATCGTGAAAATTTGCTTCCCTAATCGTCATGCTCATCGTCAATCGGCAAAAAATTTCATAATCGTCCATCACTAAATAAGAATATAATATATTATATTATAATAATATATATAGTATTATATATATATATATATATATATTTAATATTGCATTATATTTATATATTAAACATAATATATATATATAATAGTTAGATATATATTAGATATATTATTATTAGTAATAATTCATATATAATATATTATATATATATATATATATTATAATATATATATGATATATATTATATATTAATATAGAGGAGAGAGAGAGCAAGAAGTACAGAGTGAGAAGAGAGAGAGAGACATGGATAATCACTAATGGTTCAACTACAATGGTTTCATCAATACGTTATCTGACCGAACACAATACGTTGATTTAGGAGACATATCATCCTCACTTGCCTCAATTTTCCACGGTGTCCCTCAGAGTAATACTGGGCCGCTTTTTCTTTAAAATATATACAAATAACTTTCCAAAATTGTCACAGTTCAATACACTCTCAATATGCTGACGAGACGACACTTCATTATTAATATCAACCATTAATTACAAACTACTGAGCGACAATAATAATAGAAAGAATTAAAGAAGGATCAGAGATTGTAATGAGGCAAACAGACTCTCCCTAAATCTACAAAAAACAAATTACCTAGTAATAACAAATCAAAAGAACCCTGTTCAACTAAATGTAAGAGCAAAAAATATAACTATAAACCGGCTATCGTCTGCCAAGTTGTTAGGTGTTATCCTTGATGACAAGCTTTCTTTCAAAGAACACATAAATAGTCTCATTACCAAACTATCCTATGGTAACTATGCATTTCTTAAGATAAGGAATTTTGTTCCAAAATATATTTTAAAAAAATTTTACTATAGTATTGTTTATCCTCACCTACTCTACTGTCTTTCGGTATGGGGTTGTGCAAGTGAATACCTGCTACAACAGCTAATCGTTATGCAAAAAAAATAATTCGTGTAATATCAGGGCCTCGAAACTACCGTGAACACACTACCCCACTATTCAAAAAATTTGTCTATATTAAAACTTAATGATATTAACACCCTAACAGTAAGTATTTACATCATTAAATTCACAAACCGAACTGCAAATGACTCTTTGACTAAACATACTTGTTTCAAAACCAAACTTTGAGAACAAACATCTTCCGGGTAGCACAAGTTCGCCTTCCCAGTAGACAAAGCAAAAATTCAACCTAAGAAATCGCGGAAGGCCATCTCATATAAGGGCATAGAATTGTGGAATAATCTCTCTAAAAATGTACAGAGTCACTCGCCATTGGGTCGTTTCGTAGAAATATCAGAAGCGTCTTATACTAAATACTAAGAGGGCATTCCTATCTTGTTTTGTCATATTCTAAAAGACGGCATGTGTAATGATTCCGATAGCAGTTTATTAATATTTAAGATGTTATATATCTCATAGTTTCTCATAGAATTTAAATGTCGACTGAATGTTGAACATTTGCATGTTGATGAATATTTTAATTATTATTATTATTTTTATTATTTATTATTATTATTATGATTAATATATTATTATTATATAATTATTATTATTATATTATTATTATATTATTATTATTATTATTATTATTATTTATATATTATATTATTATATATTATTGTTTATTATTATTATATATTATTATTATTATTATTATTATATTATTATTCTATTATTATTATTATTATTATTATTATTATTATTATTATTAATTATTATTATTGTTTATTTTATTGCCTGTATTATATAATAATGATATAATGTGAAATGTTTATCATCATTAATACTGTTAGTTTTAGTTTTAGTTTTAGTTTTTATTTATTATTATTATTATTATTATTATTATTATTATTATTATTATTATTATTATTATTATTATTATTATTATTATTATTATTATTATTATTATTATTATTATTATTATTTTATTATTATTATTATTATTATTATTATTATTATTATTATTTGGGCTCAATGGACGAAAATGTTCCCCTAGTAGCCCTTTTTTCGTCTATATATTCCTATGTATTAATATTATTATGTAAGCATAACTATGTATTCCATAGAGATAATAAAGTATTTTTGATTTGATTGATTAGATGTGTACCAGATCTAAGTTCCATTTCCGGTTCCGCTTCCGGTTCCGCTTCCGGCTGGATCCGGCCATTTCCTCAAAGGTCCTGTTCCGGCCAGATCCTACCGAAACTTTCCCTTTGCATTTATTAATTATTTAAGAGACATTTCACCCTGCCGATGGACTTATCTCTTATGTGTTGTTGTTACTGTATAGGTTTTATTATATCTCTTTCGAAATGCTAGTGGGTTTAACAATGAGACCAACATAGCCACGTACATATTCAATAGTTATTTATTTAATCTTATAATATAATCAAAAACACTGACTAAATTTCCTCTTTATTTTTTAACTATTTTAATTTTGGATAAAAATTTATTTGGATATTCGAATATTATAATGAAGAGAAAAAGGTTTTTGTGAATGCTTAGTTGCAATTCGTGCTCTTTTTTTTCTCCTCAAATACTTTACCTGGTACAATAAAAAGCCTTTATGAGCATAGTGATGATGCAGGGACTTCAAACACTCTTTTTGATATAACTGTAATGTATGTATATTCTTTTTTACTACTTTGCAACTGCAAATCTCTCTCTTCTGTAGTATTGGAGTAATTATTTTTTTTTAGATAACTTTTTTTTTCTACACTTAGATCTTCTATTGGTTTTGGTATTTCTTTTTATGTTTTTCTCTTTTTGGTTTTCTTTTCACTTTCTTATTCTTTTCAGCATATAATAACAAAAAAACAGTTGAATGTGTTGACGTTCATGATGTTGAGGTCTCACTCTGAGGGTTTCTTCTGGTAGAAGAATTTCTTGAGGTAGAGGATGATGACTCTTCCATATTTTGAAAACATTTATCATTTTTTTGAATTTGTCCTTTATTGCATCTTTCATTTATACTTTAATCCACTTCGAAGATTTTTATTTAACAGTTTCAAAAAACAATTTCATCTTATATTGTGATTAAGTATATAATTTATTAGTTGTACTAACAAAATGAGCATGGCATCTTAAATATTAAATCTAACTGTTAAATTACTGCTCTCCATTAAAAGTTTCTTCAAGACTTATTGAGTTCCAGTTTCATTGTTTGTACACTTCTTCATTCCACCAAGGGGGGGAAAATAGCAAATTTTCGTGATAATAATAATAATAATCCAACATGAAATTGCAAATACAAAAAAACAAAAAAACAAAAAACTCAAAAATTATAGTTAACCTTGTCATGATCCTACTTAGCAAAAAAAATTATAAAAGAATTGTTCTCCTATCTCTTATGCTTACTTTCAAACTCGAAGGACATTTAAAATAAAAAAAATTACTTGGGTAACGGATGCTTAATGAATTTTGGATGATCACATTATGAAAAGTAAACAAAATTAAAATTTTAACCAAAACACTTTTTTAACCCAGAAAACATGTTAAAATTAATAAAGCTACTCTTGGTATATTTAAAAGGAGGTAAATATGGATTCTTCATGAAGATAATAATAATAATAATAATAATAATAATAATTCCGCTCTATGTAATCTCTGATAGAGGACCATAATTTGAAGGTGAATTCTTCACCGAGCCATCACACTTGATTGGATTTCCCAGGCTCCGGACAAGAGCTTACCACCTTTCCACAAATAGCCAAATCGAAAGGTTTCATCGATCACTGAAGTGTGCTATCACGGCGCGAAAAAAAACTGGTTACTATCTCTTCCAGTCATCATGCTAAGTCTTCGCTGCATTCCCGATGACTCCGGATTCACTCCTTTTCAAGCAGTAACCGGAGAAACGCCACTTTGACCTTTGGGATTTCTTCAAGCACCTAAAAATAGAGATTCTTTCAACGATTTCATGAGAAAATTTATGGCTCACATGAAACAATTGGATTTCCGACATCTACCACCTCTTCATCCCTCCAGTGCTTCATCATACATTCCTGCCGAGCTTCAAACCTGTACCCATGTATTTCTTCTTGTCAATCGCAATTCGGAAAGGAGCTTGGAAGCAACCCTTATTCTGGCCCCTTAAACGTATCTTCCAAAGGAGGATCGTGCTACAAAAAGATAACCAAAATTTCTTCTTTGATGGTACGGCAACGGATGTCGTTTCTATTAGTCGTTTGAAGCATGCCGTACTCCTTTCGCCTTCACAGACGGTACCACTACCGGCTGGTAGATCGCCTTCCCAGATGGTTCCTATACCGGTTGGTAATTCGCCTTCCCAGATGGTTCATTAACCGGCTGGTAATTCGCCTTAGCAGATGGTTCCTCAATCGGATGATGATTTGCCGAAACAAACGTCACGTCATTCTACTGAATCCAAGCCAGTAAACCGCCTTTAGTGCTCTTGACGTAACCTAGTTAGGAAAAAAAATGCGCTTATAGGTGAATTTTTAAAAAAAAGTGAATTATGAGAAATTTTCCATTCCGTTTTTAAATTTTAATAATAATTTGTTTCAAAGTGATTATATTTCAAAAATTATATTTTATGTGGCTTTATTGATTTTAGTATATAAATTTAGCCCAATGTAAAAATACCATCCACCTCTAGGGGGCGAAGTGTATGTAGTAAATTGTTTAAAATGTTATTTTAAAAAAAAATTTCTTTAATGCGTTAAAAATTGAATATACTGTTTTTAATATAAGGAAATTTATCATCATAATCTTTGTCGGTGTTTTTCTATGTGTACCCCTCTTTGGATGTTCTAATACTTTTTATATTAAGTTTATTGTTGTTGTCCATGGTTTACCTCTCGTATAGATTATACTATTATGTTTTATATAATGTTTCCTTTTTGTATTAAAAAAATTATTAGTATTGTACTGTTTAAACGAGTTTTTAAAAAAAATACTTATAAAAAAAAAAATTATGGAAGTTATGCACAAGAATATTTTATATATATTAATATATTATATTATATATATTATATATATATATATAGATTAATATATTATATATTATATATATATATATAATATATATATATATATATTATAAATATATAATAAATATATTATTGTATATACCCATATATAAATATAATATATATATTATATATATATATATAATCCTAACTCTTTTATATATTAAGAAAACTATCAATATTATTTTAGACATTGTATATCAAATATAATATATATCTATACTTAATAATATATATATATATATTTTTTGTGGAATTCATTACGCTATTCAATTTATTTTCTTATTTTTAATTTTCGGAAGAAATTTTAAATCCGTTTCATGAGTAACAGGAGGAATCAAACTAAATTTTACAGTAATATTTAATGAAATAATGCAAAATCTTATTTTAAATATACTGTTTTGTGGTTTAGGTTGCAAAGTATGGTGGACTTGAGAAAAATTTTGAAAATCTGCGAGGAGAAAAAATTTGGTTTTGGCAGAAAATTGCATTACACAGGGAGTATTCAAAATAGAAATATTTGTAATTAAAATTTTAGCTTTTTAGGTGCTGGCAAAGATGCGTTAGATACAGATTTCGAATGGGATGCTAATCCGGGTATCTTCATCCTGAAAATATTTTCGGATTCAAACCGTTTACCAGAGTTATTTTATTATTTTACTAGAAGCGAAAGAGAAAGAGAGAAACTTGTCAAGAGGGAACCAACATCAAACTATACCTAACTCAGTGAAGGAAAGTCGGAGGAGACATGAAGTCTATTTGTAGAATAAAAGAAATAAGATTAAACTATGCCAAACCGTCACATAGTTATAATTGAGTACTATATATATATATATATATATATAAATATAAATATTTATAATTAAATAAGTATATATATAATCCCATTGGAACAAATTAATAGCATATACTATTCATAATAATTACTAGCTTTCACTAACTGTATATAGTATATAACCGTGATCAATATTATGTAATATAAAAAATGTTTAATCACCTATTTATACTAAATACTCATTACGTTGTGAAGCCGACGTTTATAGTATTATTACCTATATATATAGTAATATAATTATTATATATATAGGTAATTATTAAACTAAATATCGTATACTATATTATGAATCTATATTATAATGACTTTATTGAATTAATTAATCCTTATTTGCTATAATATATTCTTTGTAGGCTTTTATAAATATAAATTGTAAGTCATAAATTAGATAAATAGAAAACTACTGCTATTTTATTTCATAGGATTCATTTTTATATATCATAACTAAATAATTTATAAAAATAGCGATAAAGATTTAAAGAACAGAGGGCTAAGAGCTAGAGAGATAATAAGTCTTATTATATTAAAATGACTAATACATATATAGTGTAAGTAAATACTATTAATTATTATAATATTGAATTAATATAGTTATAATATATAAGTGAATTTATAATAATTTATTATAATACATTATAATATATTATATTCTTAAAAAAGGCGTAATCATGTGATTAATAGCTAATAAAAAGACTCTGATGAAATACCCATACCAAAGCCAAATTAACAATAAACTTTATTATTATTATATATAAGTAATAGTTGTAATTAATATATTTTGCCTTATATATATAATATAGGGTTAAAACAATAAAAAAAATCTATTAAAATATATTTATATTATATCTCTCTCTCTTTTAATGTCTTAAAAAATATACGAAACACAATTAGGACTTTATAATAATAAATCTAGGTAATAATAATAAGAATTTCGAATAGAAGAAGTTTCCTATTGAAAGAGTCTATTTATTTTATACCATTAAGAATTGCTACTCTGAGACAAAAAATCGAAAATATTTTTATGCTAAATAACACAATTGGTGCTTCCTCGTATGGAAGTTTACTATTGATGTCCATTATGTCCATAATATTTATTAAGGCCCATAATGTTTATTAAGCCCCAAATGTTTGGGCAACATTACTGATCTGAGATAAAATTGTAATATAACAAAGGTGTGAAGAAATGATGAAGGCAAGACAGATAGAAGTGAAAGAAGCAGAAGGTTAAGTAAGAAGAAGAAGAGAAGGTGAAGAAGTAAGATGTTGGTGTGCTTTTTGCCCCTGGCGAGGAGTAGGGCAGAAGTGACCAATACGTGAAAATTGGAAAAAGCAATTTAATTCTTTATGAAGGGATGGAATCACGTCTCGAAAGCTTTTTTGATTTTTAATCCACTTGAAACTTAGGACCAATTTCAAAAGCCGATAGTAGTGTGCCACCACGCATGCTAGTTCTCAGACCCTAATATTTAATATTTGCTAACTCTAATAATAAAAAATGTCCCACAAAAAAACGAAAGATTCAATTCGAAATATATTAAAAAAAAAAATATAATATAAAACAACACAAAAAAAAAAAAAAATAAAATATATAATACAAATATGGGCTATTTCATACTTTAACTGTGTATGCCAACATTTAAGGTTCCGACCTGATTAGGGTTTTCTTAGATAGAATAGTAGACTTATCTTTTTCAATATATATTATATTATACATATAAAAAAAAACTAATGATAAGTTTATAGTGATAAAAAATATTTAGATTCTAATAATAATTAAAAATAGTATATATATATATAAAGCCCATTTATTAAAAAATATAATAGAGTATGGGGTGTGGATCTATTATTAGGCTTAAACCATCAGTCCAATGTAAGAGTTATTCATCTCTATACGTTCTTTAAGGATAAAGCAATTATAAATTTATCTTAAATGTAATGATATGAGTCTTAAGACAACTCGAAAAATTATCTCTTTACCACCTAAATAATATATAATGTGATTATAGGAATAGATATTATATATATATGTATTTTAAAATTATAAATAGATAATGATTCATGGATTATTTATATAAATCTAATATTATAATGTATAATATATTATATATATATCTCTAACCTTTTAAGAAAACGAATAAGGAAAGAATAATGAATAAATATTCTAAAAATTCCATTAATCACTATTTCTACATACCAGGACTTATTGAAGCCCATTCAATCTATATTCATCTTTATAAAGCAATTTAACCTTGGCTACCAATGACCTATTGACTCATTAAAATTATTTGAAAATAAAATGAACAAATGCTAATAAGAATTTCAGGAATATTTTTGTATAGTTTCATTTAAAAACTGGAAAGGTCAAGGGCTACCTGGAATTATTTTTTTTTTAATCTTTGTTTTTGTAGTGGGAAGCGTGCAAAAACTGCATTTCG
>JABUQX010082840.1:0-20100 GCA_015478945.1 Trachelipus rathkii | reverse complement strand
ATAAGAAGTATAGATCTAAAGTTCAATGTGTTCAGATGGACAATCTTAGGGAGTGCTAGGTGTGAGAAGAAATTATAAAATGAGGAATAACGTATTAGAGAGTGCTGTGGTGTGAAGAAAGGGGTAACGAGAGAATAAATGAAAAGTACAGTGAGATGGTTTGATCATGTGGAAAGGATGAATGTGGGGAATCGGTTGAGTTAGCGGAATGTTAGTGGGGAGATGTGTTGGAGACCGAAGAAAAAAGTGGAATGAGTCAGGTAAAGGAATGTGGTGAAGGAAAGGAATGGGAGTGTGGCAGAGGCGAGAAGAAAGGTGCGTGATAGGAGAGAAGAGTGGCGGGGTGTTGTAAGGGGTATGGTTGTGCCCACTTGGGCCAGGGATGAACCCGTACATGAAGGACTTACCATACGTGTGGATCGCGTCGTCTGGTTCCCATGAAGCCTCTAGGGGTGGATTTTCTGACGCGACGAGTCTTTACTAATTGATGGCTACAGAGAGGGCCGGTAAGGGTGGGCCTTTTCTTTTCGACGTTGTATGTTTCCTACTGCTTTTTTTTCCGATGATGCATGTAGCGCACCTTACTCCCAGTCTTGGGAAAAAAAAAAGGAAGATGAAGAAGATAATATATACACGTATATATATATTAGTATAAATATATATTATTAAATATTATATTATATATATATATATATATAAATATAATATATAATGATATATAATATTAGAATATATATATATAATATATTATATATTATATATATATTATATATATATATTATATTATATAATATATTATATACCAACCTCCTTTAAATATTAATTTTCCAATTCCTGATCCGGAGCATAGGAACACATATTCTTGCAATCGTGTATGCTGGTGATGTTGATTCGAACACAATGATTTCCAGTTAACTTACTAAGTATGATTAATCAAAGATGTATTTTTACAACGATGTACACCACTGAAGAAGGACAGGAAATCTTCCATCTTTACAATTCTTGCTAAGTCCTTTAAATTTTGCAATGAACAGTCTCTGTCAGGACAGATTCTCCTGTAACAAACAAAAAAAAAATACATGTATTAGGCTCAAGTTTGTTCTGAGTGACAAAATTCTTAAATCACAAGATCTCAATTTCCTCTTAACATTATTTTAGGGAACAATTGTTATTTTTTCCTACCAAATTTTTGTTGGAGTTGTGAAGCTCAAAAACCCTTAAGAAGTTTTAATTGTTCATTTTTATTATTTTCATTTATTTTCTTCATATATATATATATATATATATTATATAATATATTATAATATATATATATATATAGTGTGATATATATATATATATATATTATATATATATATATATATATAAGGAAGGAAGGAAGCGCGAAGGTTAAGAATAGGAGAATTAAGGGGAAATCTGAGCTTAGAATAATGAAATAGGGATGGTGCTTTGTTAACTGATGAAATGGATATGGATGTGGAAAGAACACTTCGAGAATCTGCACAATATTAACAGATTAATGATAGTGAATAGGAATGTGTGTGGGTTGATTGCAGAAGAATTAGTATTTGGGGGATGAGGTTATTAGTATAAAGGGGAGGTAGAATGATGGTAGATTGTTGTTGGAAAAGTTGAGATGGTTAAATCTGCAGGGTTGGTATTAGAGTGAAATTACTGGTGTTGAAATGATTCCAAGAACGGGAGACGAGCATGAGATCTTGTGACTGATGAGATTTGGAATTGTATTGTGTAATTAAAGCGTTTATAGAGGGTATAGTTCCCAGGGATTGGAGGAGGAGAGCGTTAATAGTACCCTTATATAAGGTAAGGGGAGGAAAAGGGAACTGTAGAATTATAGGGGAATAGGTTTACTGAGTGTTGTAGGGAAGGTATATGCTGGTCTTTTGGTCGAAAGAGTGCGCGAGTGACTGAGGACTGATGGTGTTTTCAGGTTTGCGTTTTAGAGGATGTTCTATATTAAACAAATGATTAATGAGGGAGAAGAAGAATTAAATTGTATTTAGTTTTTATTGTACAACACGCGTATGATAGAGTTAATAGGGAAGCGTTAAGGCAGGTGTTAGCGTGATATATGGTGTTGGTGGTAGGCTTCTTTCTGAAAATATGTTTGACGATAGTGAAGCGTGTGTAAGGAAAAATGGAGTTGAAAGTGATTGGTTTTAGGATTAATAGCGGAGTACGACAGGGTTGTGTTATGTCTCCTTGTTATTCATTTGTATATGGATGGGGTTATGAAAGGAATTCGAGGTGGGGATGGCAGGAAATGCTGTTAGAATGGTGGAGAATGGAGAGGAGTGGAGGGTGCTCCCTATTAATGCGGATGATTTGGTTCTGTGTCGGCGATCTGAAGAGAGTTTGAGAGGGATTGGTTAGAGGGATTTTCAGGGTGTGTAAAGCGGGGCGTTGGAAAGTAAACGTTGGAATAAGAGTATTATGTTGTGAGTTATGGACACTCAGTGTGAAATTATGTAGATGGTGAGCAGCTGAAACAAGGGTCTGAGTTTAAATATTTAGGGTATATGATGGATGAGAAGATATATATATATATAAGTTGTGAATGGCAGGAAGGTGGTGGTGCAATTAAATCGTTGTGAATGTAAAGGGACTAAGTCTTGAGTGTGGCAGGGTCTTACATGAGGGTATGTTGTTACCTGTGTTTTCTGAATAAGAAGTATAGATCTTAAAGTTCAATGTGTTCAGTATGCTAGTGTAGAAGAATTGATAAAGTAAGAGGAATTATATTGGTAGTGTGTGTAAGAAAGGGTTGTAAATGAGGAATAAATAAAAAGTATGTTTGAGATGGTTTGGTCATGTGGAAAGGATGAGTGATAGTCGGTTGGTTAAGCGGCATGTATAGTGGTGAGTGTGTGGGAACGACCGGCTGGGGACCGAAGAGAAAGTGGATTGAGGCCAGTAAAGAATGTCTGAAGGAGAGAAATGTTTGGAGTTTGGCAGAGGCGAGTAAGGGTGCATGATAGGAGAGAATGGCGGGGTTTGTATGGGGGCATGGTTGTGGCCCACCTGGCCAGGGGTATGAAACCCTTACATTGACGGTTACCACTAGTGAGGTCCGTCGCGTCCGCATGATGATTAGGGTTGTTTTCTGTCTGTGACGAGCTCTCACTAATTAATGGTACAGAGGGGGCGGTAAGGCATGGGCTTTCTTTTCGACGTTAGTCATGTTCTCCTACTGCTTTTTCTTTTCCGATGCTTTTACAGCACCTTACCCCCAATTTGGGGAAAGGAGGAAAATTAATTCCTACAAGAAAAGAATAATATATATATACATAATATAATATATATATATATATATATATATATATATAATATATATAATATTATATATCTATATATATATATATATATATATATATATATATATATATATATTCATATATATATCAGTTGGGTTCAAGTACAAGTACTTGAAGCTTAAGTACATTTTTGGATTTGCAGTATTCTAAAAACCCAGTGTACTTGGAAAATTAGTTCAAAGTACTTTGCAAGTACCGATAATATATATATATATATATATTATATATATATATTATATATATATATATATATATATATATTTATATATATATATATATATATATATATATAATATATATATAATATATATATATTATATATATATATATTCAGGCTTGGGTTCAAGTACAAGTCTACTTTGTACTTGAACTTCAGTACATTTTTTTTGGAAGAGTACTTTTACTTGCAGTATCTAAAACCCAGTGTACTTGTAATTTGCAAGTACTTTTGGAATTTTTAACTTGCCAATTTTCTTTTCTTTTACACTTATCTTGCTCCTCTCCATGTGACATCTTCTTACAACTATTATAGAATAAATTTCCAACTTAGCGATATAAAAGTTATGTTATATATAATATATATATATTATATATATATTATAATAATTATATATATATATATATATTATATATATATATATATATATATATATATATAATATATATATATATATATATATATATGTGGTGTGTGTGTGTGCGTGTGCGTGTGTGGAGGGAGAAGAATAATAATTTATTAGGTTTTATGGATTTGCAACAGGCGTATGTTGATAGAGATTAAAGGGAAGCTCTCTAGCATTTGTGTTAGTGATTATATTGATGTTGCTGGTTATAGTCTCCTAATGGAATTCAAAAATAATGTATGACGATAAGTGAACAGCGTGGTGTAAGGAAAAAAATGGAGTCGAAGTGACTAGTTTAATATTAAAAGCGGAGTGAGGCAGGGATGTGATATGTCTCCTTGGTTATTCTATTTGTATATTGATGGGGTTATGAAAGAATTAGAGGTGGACGGGGTGTAGAGAAAGGTTAGAAGGATGGAATGAAGAGAGGGAATGGTGCCGCTACCCATTATATGCGGATATTTGGTTTTTGTATGAAGATGATTATGAAGAGTTTGAGAAGATTGGTAGAGAGATTTGACAGGGTGTGTAAAAGGATGAGTTTGAAAGCAAACATAGATAAAGTAAGGTTATAGTTGTGAGTGAGGACAGATCCTCTGTGTAAGTGATGTTGGATTATGAGCAGATGGGAAAGGCGTCTGAATTTAAATAATTCTAGGATTATATGGTGAATGACAACGGAAGAGATGATGCAAGTAGATAGGAAAGTGGAATGGCAGGAAGCGTGGCTGGTGGCAATTAAATTCTTGATGGATGTAAAGGGACTAAACTTGAGTGCGCTAGGGTCTTACATGAGGATATGTTGTTACCTTGTTAATGTATAGTAGTGAGACTATGCTCTGGAATAAGAGGTATAGATCTAAAGTACAAAATGTGTTCAGATGACAATCTTAGGGGCGTGTTAGGTGCAGAAGGAATGATAAAATGAGGCAATGTAACGTATTAGAGAGGTTGTGCGGTGTGAAGAAGATAAAACAAAAAAAAAAAAAGGATAAATGATACCGGTGAGATGTTGGTCATGTGGAAAGGATGGGCAAGAAGGGGTAAATGAGAGAATAAGTTAAAGTACATTGAGATGGTTTGGCCATGTGGAAAGGATGGATGATAGTCGGTTGGTTACGCGGATGTATAGTGGCGATTGTGAAGTGAATTGACCGGCTGGGAGACTGAAGAAAAAGGGATTGAGTCAGTAAAAGGAATGCTGGGAGGAGAGAAAATGTGAGTTGGCAAGAAGGCGAGAAGGAGGTGAATGTCGGGTTTTGTGAGGGGGTATGGTTGTGGCCCACCTGGGCCAAGGGATGAACACTACATTGAGGTGATGTCATAGGGGGGGGGCCTTCCAGAAGAACTTCCTATTGCCTTGAAGTCCCCATTCATATTCTCCTTCCAAACTGTTCATTTAACTCGTTTTAACTCCTACATATGCACCTTTCAGTATTCTTTTTTTTCTTTTTTCTTATAATAATAATAATAATAATAATAATAATAATAATAATAATAATAATAATAATAATAATAATAATAATAATAATAATAATAATAATAATAATAATAATAATAATAATAATAATAATAATAATAATAATAATAATAATAATAATAATAATAATAATAATAATAATAGCATTTACTACAAGGCTAATGAAAAAATGTTACAAACATATGGAGTTTTACCTAAGAAGGGGTGGAGGACTTACTTTTTCTGGAATTTCCGGCTCTCTTCCTCCCACAGGTATCCAAAAGCCCTCTACATTAATATATTCCTTTTCTGTTCCTGGGCAAGGTATAGAAGTTTTCTTTAATGTTTTGAAAGTATTCTGAATGAGATCCGACACTTTCTGATACGACTGTTTATCCAATTGTGTTAAAAATGATAATGAAAATGCTTCATACAGTGACCTTCGAAAAATAAAACCATAAGTTAAACCAGACAAAAGTTAACAACATGAACAAAAACATAGATGAACAATAATTATTCTGCTAGAAAATGAATACAGTTGCTCAAGATATGAAACAAATCTACATTTGATCTTGAAGTAGGCCTTAATAATATCAAAGATAAAACTTGACGAAATTAAAAATTAGAGCCAATATAAAATTAATAGTAAATTTAATATTTCTATTAAAAGAAAAACGAAGTAAAAATAAGTTCCCTTTGAACAATAATAATAATAATAATAATAATAATAATAATAATAATAATAATAATAATAATAATAATAATAATAATAATAATAATAATAATAATAATAACTAAAATACCCCAAGATTAATTCCAAATTAATGAAAACAAGATTATACAGAAAAGATATTTTTCAAATACTTCTAACCTTGTAAAATTACGACACGGATTTTTTCTTCCAACAATCAAAGTCCTACACAAAGTCCTTAAGCTAAAGTGTGGTTTATGACCGGTGGCGTCTGTTAAAGCGGTCTCAGATAATCCTTTAATTTTTTAAGTACAAAACTTCACGCATTTCCTAATATTAAATTGCGCGTATGTGATTTTGCCTACAAAAAAATTTATTAATATATAAATATATACTATATATATTATATATATATAACGTATATATAGTATATATATATATATATATATATAATAATATATATAATAATATATATTATATATATTATATAATATTTATATATATATATATATATAATATATTATATATTAGGATGGGCCGGATATCCGGCAAACTATCCGGTATCCGGCCTATCCGGCCGGTATATCATTGTTATTCGGCCGGATAACCGGATAATTACTTCCCTAGTAGGTTCTTCCTCGTTGGGGAAATATTCAAATAATTTGAATTTTTATATTATATATATATAATATATATATATATATATATAATATATATAGTATAGTATATATATATACTATAATAATATATATATATATATAGTATATGATATATAATATATATATATATATATATATATATATATATTATATATAATTATATATATATAATATCTATTATAGCTATATAATATATATATATTATATCATTAGTAATATATATATTATATATATATATTAATAATAATATATATGATATATATATACTATATATACTTGTTTAGACTGTTCGACGTTGCAGTACCAATGTCTATATTATTTTATTCATTCATTTATGTTTTACTGTTACAATACATTTATATCTGAAATTTGGTGGCAACACGTTTCATAAATTATATTCATTATAACTTAGGTTAAGAAAAAATTTATATAAAAGAAAAAGAATAAAATTGTGATTTTAAAACTTTTATTCATGCATTTAAGCCTTTAGGTTTTTGTTAATTATTCTTATTTACAAAAAACTTTAATAAAATACTGAATGCAAAAAATACCGATTTTTCGGTGCTGCTGCCAGAGGTACCAAGATGGCCAAAGTGTAAAAATTTGTGACTATAAATTTTGGCATTCCACTGAAATTCCACAATTTTTTTTGGTAGTCCTCTAATTGCGGAATTAAATTGCGGAATGATATAGGCATTCTGCTAACTGCAATTCCGCAACATTTTTCAAATTATTCGCAATTACGCAATTTATTTTGGTATTCCGCAATTGCGGAACGCCCACCTCTGATACTACTATTATATATATAACCTATTATATATATATATATATAATATATATATATTTATATATATTATATATATATATAATATATTATATATATACTATATATATATATATATATATATTATATATAATATATATAAAAAGAGGTTGTCTCACGAGTTATGTTACAGCGGTGTTATCACCGTACGAGATGTTTAAGTATGAAAAGGTGTAAGAATATAAGTCGATTATTTAATCCATTAAGGAGGATGGGATATGTTACGTTGGTGTACTGCGCACGCTCAATACGAAAACCGCGCACAAAACATGCGAATGTTGGGAATGGTGGATGCGTATATTTTTTATAGGCTTCGTGAAATGCACATACAAAAATGAGGTCCACTTATTTGATACGGTTGTTCGTTTCCACGCAATGTAACCATTCATAAACAACTAGACGTCATTCGTAGACAACCATGTGCCTACAAAAAGCTGAAACGTGTTTCAATATTGAAATAATTAGGTTAATACAAAAGTCAATCCAATACGTATTTTTAAAATCGATACAAAGTAACAAAGGAACATTAAATTAAAATACCTAATGCATAACCTTTTAGATTACATTGATATGTACTATGTAGCCTAATAAATACGGCCATGTGAATGTGTACAACCAACTAACAGCTATCATATGGAGGTTATGTCATAACCTACACAAATTATGCGTAATAAAGTGTAGGGAAACGAACTTAAGAGTGGTTTGTTTAGTCAGAAGCCATACATTTGGAACATGCCACGTGACCAGTTTACGCAGGACGAAAAGCGTGACATGTTGGAGGTGTACATTACGAAAAACAGGAATGCTCGCAGAGCTGCTGCAGAATATGAACAACGTTATCCACATCAACGAACCGCCGAGCCACATGGCATTCCATACGAGTTTACAGACGGTTTCAAAGTTACAGGGTCGATAGTTCAACCCCCTCATAACATACAGGAGGGGGTCGTGTCCGTACACTCGACGTCGAACTGGACGTTCTGCTATACACCCATTAGAAATTCCAACGTCCTCATTACGGGAGGTTAGTTCGGTCTTGGGAATATCGAAGGAAACCATACGACGGATTCGTGTTACATACAACATGTATCCATATAGGCCATACATTGTGCCTGGTTTGCATCGTGGAGACCAACAACAGCGGCTGGGATTCCTGGCTGTCATTGATTGCTTTCTAATGGATGTACCGGACTTATTGGAAAATATCTTATGGACCGATGAATCTCACTTTACCAATAACGGTATGTATAACAGGTGGAACTTCAGACATTGGGTGGAAACAAACCCCCATATAACATTTCACTAGCCATTCATCAGGTCTTCAGACTCAGTCAAAACGTTTGGTGTGGTATTGACTCATAGTAGGATTATCGCGGCCTTAGTTCGTTCAGGGAAATTGTTTGTGACAGGCAGCGTTTACCTCCATTCCCTGCAGACCGTCCTTGTTGACCTCCTGAGTGCATATAACCTTAAGAAACACAACGAAGAATATATTACTAACATGATGGTTGCCCAGCACATAATGCATGCAGCTAAGTGACGACCTACCTCGACCGAACCTTTCCGGAAAAGATGGATCGGAAGATCTTGTCCATTTCCATGCCTGCGCGTTCACCCGACTTAACACCACTGGACTTACTTTCTGTGGGGGGTATCTCAAACATACCCTGTACGCTGGGTTTAATGACCCAGTAACCTCGCCCGGATGATCTGGCGCCGTCAATAACCAAACGCATTGTAGGGAAATCAACCCGGCGTCACTGTCATTGGCATGCAATGGAACCAGGCGCCAGAGGGCTGAGGCATAGTATTCGCGAGGATGCGAGCGCGTCTTCTAACAACATTTCGTAAATAATTGTATGTTCTAGATTGAAAACGACTTGGACGTCTTCTCCCTTCTTTATGCTGCTGGATAAGATCATAGGTGTAAATTTGTTCATGATACTATTAACAACGTTATTACATTACATTGTATCGATATTATTAGCTGTCTTGAATACCATTGTTTCTTCAACCTTTTCACATTCACGTTTAAAAACTATTGTTGGTAACATTGACTCGTTATGGGTACATTGCGTGGAAACGAAGAAACCGTATAAAAAATGTCCAAGAGGAAGAGCCCACCTCATTTTTTTTGTGCATTTCACAGAAGCCATAAAAAATATTTCATCCCATTCGACATTCGCATGTTGTGGCGTGGTTTTCGTATTGCGCTGTGCGCAGACACCAACGTAACCTATCCCCATCCTACTTAATGAATTAAATAATCGAACTTATTATTCTTACACATTTTCATACTTAAACATCCCTTACGGTGATACACCGCTGTAAAATAACTCTGGGACACCCTGTATATATATATATATATAGTATATATATATATATATATAATACTATATATATATATATATATATATATATATGAATAATATATATATAATAGATATACTATATATATATATAAATATATATAATAATATATATATATATATATATATATACTAATATACTATATATTTATATATTACTATATATATATATATATATATATATATATATATATTTATACATATATATATATATATACTATATATATTATATTATATTATATATATTATATATATATATATCATAATATAATTATATATATTATATTATATATATAATATATATATATATATATATATATATATATATATATATATATATATATACATATATATATATAATATATATATATATAGTATATATATATATACCGGGTTAAAAGGTATAGCACAGAACTCCACATATTTCTGAAAAAATTCTAAGTCCAAAATCATATTCCCATATTGTATATATAATATTAATTATAATATATAATAATAATAATATAATAATAATAATATATATACTATTTAATATACATAATATAATGTAGTAAATATTATAGACCTATATATACATAATCGATTATATTGATTTTGGACTTTGGGAATTGTTTTTTAAAAAATATTTGGAGTCCTGTGCTATACCTTTACCCATAACCAAAACTAAGAGGGGCTAAAACAGGACTGGCCGATATCCGACCGGAATCCGGCCGGATATCCGGTATCCGGGTTTTAACTCCAGCCGGATATCCGGTATCCGGCATCCGGCCCATCCCTAATATATATATATATATATATATAAACTACCTTTTAACGTGCTTTATCCTCTATTAAGGGGGGTAACACGGGGACCACAGGAAATCGAACTTTAAGGCCGGCTATCCCAAAACAGCGCCACCAACGTGTTCCAGTCGTTTTTAATCCGTTGCCCCAGGTAGATAAAACACCAACTGCTACGCGGAGGGATTTGAACCAGCTTCCTCTCGTATGAGAGTCGGCGACTTCAGCCTCTCGCGCCACGAGTTGTTCTTTCTATATATATATATATATATATATATATATATATATATATAGATATATATATATATATATATATTATATATATATATATATATATATATATATATATATATTATATATATATATATATATATATATATATATTAATCGCATTTTATCAAGAACTATGAACAACACTAAAGTTACTATTGAAAAAATTCATGAAAAGAAATCAATGTTCATATGAACTTTCTGCCCTGTAGGATAACCCATACTGCTACATAAATGCATATTGATATTTTTTCCACTCTCAAGATTATATATAATATATATTATATATATATATATATATATACTTATATATAATATTATATATATATATTATATAATTATATATATATATATATATATATATATAGTATTATATTATATATATATATATAGCTATATATATATATATATATATATATATATATTAGATATATAATATTCTTTCTTTTCTTCTTTCTTCACCTTCCTTTTGCCCCAAGATTAGGGTAAGAGGTGCTGTACAAGAAAAAACATCGGAAAAGAAAAAGCAGGTAGGAAACATGACAAACGTCGAAAAGAAAGCCCAGCCTTACCGGCCCCCTCTGCTACCATTAATGTAGTGAAGAAGCTCGTCACAGGACAGGAAAAACTCCACCCTAGAGCATCATGGTACGCGACGGACCCTTCACTATGGTAAATCGTTAATGTAAGGGTTCATCCCCTGCCCAGTGGCCACAACCATGCCCCCATACAAAAACCCCGCCATTCTCTCCTATCATGCCACCTTTATTCTCGCCTCTGCCAACTCACATTTCTCTCTTACAGACATTCGTTTCACCGATCAATCCACTTTTTCTTCGGCTTCCCAGCCGGTCGGTTCCCAACACACTCACCCACTATACATCCGCTTTTACCCAACCTACTATCATTCATACCTTTCCACATGACCAAACCATCTCACATACTTTCAATTTATGTCTCTCATTTACCCCTTCTTCACACCACACCCCACTCTCTAATACGTTCATGCCTCTCTTTACCAATTCTTCTCACACCTAGCACACCCCTAGATTGTCCATCTGTGAACAACATTGAACTTTAGATCTAACTTCTTGATTCCAGAGCCCATAGTTCACTTACCATACAATAACACAATGGTAACAACATACCCTCATGAAGAACCCTAGCACACTCAAACTTAGCTCCCTTTGCATTCACCAACGATTTAATGCACCAGCCACCTTCCTAGCCATTCACAACTTTTCCTACTACACTCTGCATCGTCCGCTTCCCTTCTCATCCAACATTTATCTCCTAAATATTTGAAACTCAGACTACTGTTCCAGCTGCTCACCATTCTAACATAACTTCACACTGAGGAGTGTCCTCACTCCCAACCATAACCCTTACTCTTACCCACGTTTACTTTCAAGCCCCTCCTTATACACACCCTGCCAAAATCTCTCTACCAATTCTCTCAAAACTCTCTTCAGATTCGCCAAACAAGGAACCAAATCATCCGCATATAATTAGGTAGCGCACCCTCCACTCAACTTCCATTCTCCACCATTCTAAACACCATTTCCTGCCATCCCCACCTTCAAATTCTTTCATAACCCCAATCCATATACAAATTTGGAATAACCAAGGAGACATAAACACAACCCTGCCTCCTCCGCTATTAAACCTAAACCAATCACCATTGACACCAATTATTCTTACACACGCTTCACTATCGTCATACATACTTTTGATGTCCATTCAGAAGCTACACCAACACGCATTATATCACTAACAACCTGCCATATATATAATATATATATATATATATAGATATATATATATATATATATATATATATAATATATATATATATATATATATATATATATATATATTATATATATATATATATTATATATAATGCACAAAAAGATACTGTAAGAAATCTCCCATCAAACTGAATAGATGCAAAAAAATGGATAAACACTGCCTCTCTTTTCACCACGCTACCTCCTCCAAAACACAATTGGATTTGCCAAGTCTGCACTCCACCCACAATAACCCCCAAAACACACACAGCACACAAACAAACCCACAACATAAACATATTACAATTCAACACAAACGGACTACACAACAAAACCAAAGAAATAGAAGCCTTCTTTAAACAGCACAACATTACACATAGCCATGATAAAAGAAGCATACCCACCCAAACTGAGGTTACTATCTATTTATATATATATATAGTATATATATATATATATATATATATATATAAAGGAATCAGTAACTGATAAAAATATATATTTATAAATAAAAGGGTAATGATGTATATATATTATATATATATATAAATATATATATATATATAAATATATATATATTATATATGTATTATTATATATAATAATAATGGAATTTAAAATGAAAGAAATTTACCCCTCTTAAATATTCCATAAACAATTTGCCTTTCAAATCTCTACATCTTGAATTTCATTAAAGCAAAGAAATCTCCGGTTACAAACGATTCTAAGACCAATTGGCAGTTCTTTCTTTCCAACATCAGTAGCTGGATTCATGCAAGCAAAGAGGCGGAAGTCATCGTGCCGATTAATAGGCCTTGCCTACACCTCTTTTCATGGCAGCATAAGAGAACCTTTGGAGCCTTTCTAGGCAAAACCAGAAAGCATTCCAGAGTATCTGCACTATGCGAGGTTAATTTCATACCAACAAAACCCATTTTCCTAAAAACAATTAAGAAAAAAAACAATTGAAAATACAACATACTCAAATATGAGGTTTATTAAACATTTTTAAAAGTTAATTTTTAGTGAACTGGAACAATAGAAATATTTTAAATATATGACTTTGAGCTAGAATTTCCTCGACCTTCTTGAACTGCGCTTTAACTAAAGTTCCTTCAATATATTGCAAAAGCCTAAAGAACTTTTGGTGGACTTTCTTGTATTTGATCTTTCCACCGAGTTAGCAAGCCTGAAACTGCGGAATTATTCCAATCCTTCAAAGATTTTTTAAACAACTTTAAAAAGATCTCTTCTCTTAAAACCATATGAAATTAATTCGCATCGATGTCTTTTTTATTTTTGTTTTAAGATCCTTAAGCTCTTGCAGACAATTTGTCCAATTCCTTTAATTTTGAGTGTCCCATAAGAGTGAAAAAAATTTTTCCATTTCGGACGGCGGAATAGGTCAACCATAATGTGGCTTAAAAATTTTGAAGTTTTTCATTGTTGAAAAGTAGCAGCAAACATAGTTTTCAAACTCACTCTTCAAAGGTTGCAATGATAGTTCGAATCTCAACTTGGTTTAAAGCCACCTTAAAAGATTCCGAAAGAATAGACGCCTTTGCTGATTCATATTAATAACACAAGAGAGTGAATGATGTGTTGTTCTGCTAAATATTGAACATAGAAGTTTTCCAGTACGCGGGTTTCTCCAACAAGTAATACAGGTTCTTGGTTCCATTTACTGCAACAGTAACTTCTCCAAGCATGCGCGAAACGCAAGAGCCGAGTTTGAAAGATGTTGGAGTTTTTGCGACTGTTATTAAGAGCCGGAGATAGAGGCGTTTCTGCAGATGCCGACAAGAGACAGACCGCTCTTGAACCACGTGGAAAGTTGAGGCTTCAAATGAATTTCAGGTTTATAATTGTTAGCATAATAAGAAAACCATGCGCCTCATTAAGTTCAAGTGAAGAACCAATGATTGGAAAGGAAAAAACTGTATCTTGTGCTTTACATCAGGCCACAGCATATGCGCAAAAACGAAGTGCAAGCTGCCGGTAATAAAAAAAAATAAATTAAAAAAAATAAAAATAACAAATAATAATAAATAATAATAATAATAATAATGAGATAAGTTAATAATAATAATAATAATAATAAGGAAAAGAAAGTGATAATAATGAATAATAATAAAAATAATAATAAGTAATAAATAATTATTTATTAGTAATATTATTATATTATATATTATTAGTATTAGATTATTATTATTATTAATTATTCTCTCTTTCGTCTCATCTTCGGCTTTAATTTCCGAAGCAATGGAGGTGCGGGAGAGGTAAGGTGCGCGACGGGCGACGGAAAAGGAGAAAGAGGCAGGTAGAAGACATGACACAAGGTCGAAAAGAAAGCCCAGCCTTTACCGCCCCCTCAGTTACCTAGTTAGCGAGGAACTCATCGCGAGTCGAGAAAGTATACCACCCTAAAGCTTCATGCAGACACGATGACCCTCACATGGTAGATCGGTCAAGGTGTAAAGCGGGGTTCATCCCTTGGGCCCAGGTGAGGGGCCCGCAACCATACCCCCCTCACAATCCCCCGCCATTCACTCTCCTGTTATACACTTTACTCTCGCCTCTACTAAACTCACCAGTTCTCTCCTCAAACATTCGACTGACTCAAACGCACTTTTTTCTCGGGTCTCCCCGCGTCGGTTTCCAACACACTCGCCAATATACATCCGCTTAACAAACGACTATCTATTCAGATCCCCTTCCATATGACCAAACCATCTCAACATACTTTCATGTATTCTCTCATTTACCCTTCTTCACACCACGCCACTCTCTAATACGTTCATTCCGCTCTTTATCGATTCTTCTCACACCTAGCACGACCCTAAGATCCACTGAAACACATTGAACTTTAGATCTATACTTCTTATCCAGACCATAGTCTCACTACTATACAATAACACAGGGGTAACAACATACCCTCATGTAAGAGCCTAGCACACTCAAGACTTAGTCCCTTTACATTCACCAACGATTATTATTTATATGGATTATATTTTGTATATTATGTGATTATTATGTATTATAAGCGAAAGTCACAAGTCCATGGATGAAGGTGCGCCAGGCGACACGTAAAAGCCGAGGTTAGAGTCGGAGCAAAAAAAAAAAATCGCAATAAAGAATTTAAGTATAGAAAATCTAATTTTTTTATTTTTTTTAACGGGCGATTCCCACCCTGATTAAGATAAGGAAAACTGAGAAGAAAAAATAAATAAGAACCTGATCAAAAAGTCGATAGCTCGGTACAGGAATAGATCATATACAAAGTTGAGGATCCACCCAAAAGATGAGTAAGAAACAGGATTGGGTAGGACTATTAAATTTGGTAACACTCTGAAATTGCTATAGGCAATATACTTTATATATAGAGTGTTAAATTGACTTAAACTATTTGAAATAAAAAAACTTATAAAGAACTAATCACCAAAAAAATATATCAAAAGTAGATGAGTTTGTCAGCTTTGCATGGCAAAGTCGTGAACTTTGTAAAAGTGGATAGCGAAAGTTCTTGCAAACAGTTGAAAAGCTGTGAAAATAGTTGCAGTGTTTACGTGTCGATTTACCTCACTCTCGCTTTTCATCTTTGCATAATATTGGAATGTTAAAGCTTTGTCAAAGTATTTTTATGAAGTCTGCGTTATAAAAAATGTGAAAACCAAAATTTGGAGTTAAAAACTAGTCTACCAATTTAAATATAAAATTAATCAACCTTACCTTGAAAAAAGCTCTGGGAATTTAAATCTGTTTCGTTGATAAATGTGAGAGGATGATCTGAAGCACGCATTTTATTAGAGATCTCTAACAGTTAATAAATCTCCCTGAAGCTTTAGCAGAAGTCAAATTTGATGTCCCACATTTATCACAAACTTTTGTCTTCTCAGCCTCTCCATGTTGTCCACTTGACAGTACCATGTAAATTTCCACTAATTTTTCTGCTATGGGTTTTAACTGAGTCCATCTGAAATCAATGATCATAGAAATGAAATTAATCTGCAAATGATTTAAACTGATATAGTTTAAAGCTCGTAGCTTGTGCGTGTTAGCAATAAATAAGAACAAAGAAAAGGTAAAGAAAAACGAGAGAGAAAGCGTAGCTTTACGAGAAGTCGAGACTGGTCGAGTTGCATCGAGATTGTCGAGGGAGAGAAAGAGTAATTTTTGTCTCACAAATTTTCAATCAAATTTGAAGAGCCAATTCTCAACCGGCATCCAGCAGGCAGTAATCGTCGGGTACAAAACACTTGAAAATTTGGATGAGCTTTAATATTTCCATGACCTAGAAAAAAAATGTGAAAAAAATGTTTAATCTGTTTCAGTAACAAAAGGCCCGAAATACAGTATAAAATGATTTAAAATATAAAAAAAAATAAAATATATATATATATATATATATATATATATATATATATATATATATATATATATATATATAATATATATATATATTTTTTATATTTTTTTCTTTATATGTATATATATTATATATATATATATATATATATATATATATATATATATTATTTAGGTTACTACTTTGTACGTAGTTATATTATTATTTAATGTTTTGCACCCTTGAGATGGTTTATTTGTCTATTATTCTTTTTTCACTTACTACTGTTGGAGCATTTTCAAAGATTTAAACTTCGTAAAATTTTGGTACTTTTATTAGGTATAACTACATTAAAATAACACTATAGTATGGCTGGTACTAATTTTAAAACCTATTGAACGCTTGTTATAAAGCGTTCAATAGGTTTTAAAATTTAATGCAAATGTATGAAATTTGAAGTAAAAGACCAACGCCACTTTCTAACAATGTTAAAAATAAAAGAGATTATTGACTAGTAGGATTTACTGAAGAATTGAACCTCTATTTATACTGAACTAATTTTAAGAGAAAAATAAACATAGAAGATGAACTTGTATCTTTAGGTCCTAATTATGTATAAAATAAAATTGATTACATCTCAACTAACAATAAAATATCTTCAAAGTAAATTTGATACATTGAGTAATCACTAAATGGTTCCAGTAAAATTAAATTACACCTTAAAAGGGTAAAAGAGCAAATTTTATGCAATGTAAAATACTTTCTTAAAAATAGGCATAAAAATATTAAAAAAAAAAGTCAAGTTAAACAGACAATACTACCAAATAACATCACATATATGTTCAACATTATGCAACTAGATTACCACAAAATAAAATAAAAGAAATGATAAAAGAATAATTATTCCTAAAGATGGAATAAAATACACTGAATAGCTGCAACAAAGTTATAAACAAATGCTTTAGAGAAGATACAAGAGCATTTAACGGACTCCTCACCAAACAAAATTTAAATTAATAAATAATTCAGAAAAGGAAACCAACATTTCACAAAAGAATCACAATAGAAGATAAAATTGTTAAAAATTACGACCTACAATATAAAAAATAGATTTTATGTCCGTTATAACTCCTACAGAAATAATACATGCCATAAAACACATGAAACTAGGGGAGTCGACTATTTATATTATTAAGAGATGATATACTAAATATGGCGGTGATGAAATTGTTGTTGTTATAAGTAGCAACAATAAATTTATTATTGAAAGAACTCAACATTACTTTACTGGACAAACTCTGCACCACTTTACTCCTTGCATTTTCAGGCTGATCAGCGCCAGTCGTTTTGTCTTATTATCCGTCATTATTAAGACACTACATCTGCACTTGTAAATCACATGTATATGCCAACGTCCTGTCCCTATACAGCACTTGCATACATGCACGATATCTCTAGCGATATATACATTTACATAGTAGAATATACAACTCGTTCAGTGGTCTCGGATGCGAAATTAACAGGAAGCAAATATATATTTTTTTTTAATGTAATCCCCGTATCTACCTGCGCCACTCGGAGTAGCCAGTGAACCACAACGACACTCCACCTTTCTCCTATCTTGGTTTTCCAACACATAAGCTTAAGAGGTGCTCTCATTGCTATTACACTAAACAGAGGATTAATAAATATAGAACAAGCTTAAATTAACTAAGCCTAGGCTGGTAGACGGATATAACGTATGCCTACTGTATATGATCACAAAAGTATTCCATGAAATTTGCGAGATTTAGGGTAACTTTTCTTCTCAAGCAATCTGAATTTTTGATTTATAGCGTCTTCTTCTGTTCAAAGCTTTCATGTTAACATCTTTCTCTGCTCTTCAAGCTTATAGATCTGTATGGAATAATTTTCTTTTTACAACCTTTTTATTCTCTTCTTTTGGTTCTGTTTTAACTCTTTGAGATGTTCTTCATATCTCCTATGGGCACATTTGTCAACATTTTTGAGTGATAGGAACTTTATGAATACTTTCCATGAGATCTTATAGCATTGGCACTGTTCTTTGAGAAATCAGACTATGCTCTTTCAGATTCTCCACTATAAAATTGCTTAATTTTTGGAAAACCCTCCTTCCACTGTTGCATTTCCATGCGAAAATATCCGTCCTAATAGCATTGTGCCCTGTTCTTTGAGAAATCAGACTAGGTTGTTTCAGATTCTCCACTAAAATTGCTTTAATTACTAGAAAACCCTCCTTCCTCTGTCGCATTCCAGGCGAAAATATCAGTCCTAATTTAATAATTTGCCACAATTCCTCATAATATTGATTCCCAGGTACTATAGAAGAAAAAACTAATCAAGTCTCTTAGAAGGACAATTACCATCCAAAAATATTTTGAATTTTAATTCAAGGGTAGAATAAGCTTCACTGAAAAGTAGAGTGTATTGTGCTTTTGCTTTTTAGAAAAATACGGGAGCAAGTCCATGGTTAATCACATATTACATTTCATCAGCCCCATTTTAAAATTTGAAGCTACCGCACTATCTTTGGAAACATTAATTTAATTGTTTCCCCTATATTTCTGCACACGAGTTTAAAGATCATTTTATCATCCACCACCTTTAATGCCATAGTATTTCAGATCCTGTTGTAACATCATCTTTAATGCAAAAGATGAAACTGATTGATAAACTGGTTTTTGGTTGTTAGTTAATAGAACACCTCAGGGTTCATTTTACAATCGTAGAGTAGTGATTAGAAAGTTGATGGGAATGGCCATAATTTTCTCGCTGCCACACACTTTCACTAATATTTGTATTATCAGAACACATATAACGAAAAACTTTTCAATGATGGTTGGTCCTGCCGAGTTTTTGGATTAAATTCAAATGAGTTTCCCCTCTTGAATGCTGAAACTTCGGCTTGGCGTCCCATGTTAGATAGATCAAAGTT
>JABUQX010082839.1:0-2500 GCA_015478945.1 Trachelipus rathkii | reverse complement strand
ATTATAGTGGGACCAAGACTGTCACCATGTATACAAAAAGTAAAAATTATAAATGAGAGGTTGATTATGTGCGTATTGAAGATAGGCCGGATAAAAATAGAACTATACCAGATATATGCCACCACAACAGGGGCACTCAGAGGAGGAAAAAACTAGATTAATGAAGTGATGGAGGAAGAGGTGGGGTGGAGTGAGGAGGGGGAGACGGTGCTTGTTATGGGAGATTTCCAACGCTAGAGTAGGAAAGAGAAGAGAGATGGAGATAGTATTGGGATCATTTGGAGAGGAGACAAGAAACATGGAGTGAGAGGCGCTGATCGTTTTTTGTGTGAGAAATGACCTAAAAATAATGAACATGTTTTTCAAGCATATAGAGTCTCACATCTTTACGAGGTATAGATGGAATCAGGTAACGCAACAATTCGATCAAAAATATCCGATAGACTACATGATAGTCTCCGATAAAAGGATGGTTAAGGATGCTAAAAGGTTGATTCCCGGGGAAGTGTCCTTAGATGCGGGATCATCAAACTGGTGTGGGCCGGACTGAAGATAAGAGGCGGAGGGAGGAGTAAATGAGCAAAAGAGGCGGTGATCAGAGTGGAGAAGTTAGGAAGAACAAGAAACGAGACGGAAATTCATGAACGGGAAAGTGCAGGAAACCCTAAGGTATGAAAAGAAGATATATTATCGGAAGGACTTGCAGGATTTCATAAGAAGTAGGCAGAGAAAACTCTTGTAAAAGGATTGGGTAGGAGGTAACTAGGAAGAGACTTTCACCATGTGGAACGAAGAAGTGAAAAAAGCAATTTAAAGTAAATACATGTGAAGAACATATTGAGGGAAGATGGCTGTAAGCTTAAGAACATATAGCTAAGTAGCGACGGGAATGGAATAATGTACATTGCATGTAAGTTAGTCAGAGAGAACTATAGAAAAAGAGAGCAAATAAGTTGATGGTAAAGGCCGAAGACAGAGTAAAACAAATTAAAATGCCGACAATCATGTAAAGTGTAGAAAATAATATTCGATGATAGGGTATGTAGAGAAGACCGAAGAGAAAGTGTTTAAAGAAACAAGAAATAACATTTAGATGATAGAACTGAAAATGTAGGCGTATAGGAAAAGGCTCAAAGATATAACCGCTAACTAGAAATTATAAAATTGATTAAGATTACGAGAGAAAGATTCTATTGTAGAGCCAGGACAAAGATATGAATGATAGATATGGCACACGATACTTACGAGAATCAATCTATTCTAAGGATGTAGAATTTCAAGAAAGACAAGAGGGAGGAAGCTGTTGGAATCTTGCAAGACGAGGGAGGAAGCAAGAGGGAGCGAGGAAGTGCCGGAATTAGATGAAGAGACGATAACGGTAGTTAAGAATATTTGAGAGGAGCTGGTAATTAAAGGATGAAGAAGGGGTAAGGCCCCAGGAGAGGATGGAGTGGCTGGGGTGGTGGTGGGAAGAGGAGAAGACGCCCGGAGTGAGAGGGGAATCTATTCAGTTTAGATGAACAAGTTGTTGGTGTATAGAGACGGGTAAAAGGGCCGGTAATAGAACTTGTGAATTGGGGGCGAAAGCAATTAATAAAGTATACCTGTTATTATAGTAAAGGTAAAATGAGAGTAGCAAGGAAAGACTTGTAATAAATTTTATGAGTGAAAAGGCATTTTCATGATGGACCATCTGTGCGAAAATATACTAAAGTAAAAAATATGGAGAGGTATAGGACTAGAGAGAAAAGAATAAATAGAAGCCGAAGACTTGTGTATGAAGAAACAGTACGGGGTATAGAGTAGAAGGAAAGAGCCCGAAACGGACCTCTTATTCACAACTAATTATTATAGATTATCGAGACCCCGCAAGAATGTTGATTAAAATATATAAGAGCAAGGAAAGATTACATGTTTTGTATTAGCGTTCATCGACTGCAAAAGGATTTGATTCTATTAGTTAAAAACTAATGTTAAAGAACAAAAGCAAATGCCAAAGGAAAAAAGCTTATCATAGGAGAGCGTATTGTGGTAGAGTGAATTAGTTGTAGTTTAAAGTGAGGGGACCCTTTAGACTCCAATAAGAATTAGCGCAATAGAAAGGTATCCGTATGAGAAAGGACTATGTGGAATGTTAAAACCCTGCAAGTGCAAGGATCCGAGAACGAATTAGATGGTTTAAGGTGAAAAGCAGGAGTGAAATGCAGGGAGTGTTTATCTCCACTGCTGTTTAAATTATATTTAGACGTGGTGATAAGGAAAGTGAGGAAGAGACTAGGGGGAGAATTTGAAGGGACATAATGGCATATGCGGACGAGCTGCATGGGTTGGATCGATGAGAGAGAGGAGAAAGCGATTCGAAGGGAGCCAGTTTGAATTTTGGATGGAGTGTAGTGTACATGTAGGAAGCTTGGGAGGATACATGGCTAGGGTTAATGAGGGAATTAACAGAATATTACAGAACGACAGAGCCAAAATAATATTATTCTAATAAAACCGG
>JABUQX010082838.1:0-20697 GCA_015478945.1 Trachelipus rathkii | reverse complement strand
CCAGTCCCGGCAATCGAACGAATCTTGGCAATCAGTAATTATCATTAAAATTACTTCGGCTATGAGAAGTGAACTTTCTGTATTACTATTTTTTAATTAATTTTAAAGCTAATGATGGCCGACAGGTTTTGTTTCACTTACATAATTAAGTTTTTTTTTTTTTCTTCTCATTTTATAACAAAAAAAAATCTTGGTAGTTCTTTTGAATATTTTGTTCTTGATGCAGACTTTATTCTGTATCTTTAAAATTTGCTAATGTGAAATTTAACGGCAATTGATATAGAAATTACACAATCTAAATAAAAATTTATGGCAATGAGAAAATGATGATGATAAATGTTCTTTATTTTAAATATTAATATTTTAATTTACCATTATAACTGGATTTAAAATATGCTATATTATTTCTCAAAGATTAAACTTCAAACCCCATTTTATTGATACTAAAAGATTTCAACAAATAATACAATAATAATGATATCCTTTATTGAGGAAGATTATCTTTGGAAAATTTTGAAAAAATTTAATTTCATGTTCAAGGGATATTGCCAATATTTTTTATTGATTTGCTTCATTTTTACATTTGCCCCACTTATGAGCAGCACATACTTTATATATAATATATTATATTATATATATATAATATATTATATATATTATATATTATATATATATACTCATATTAATAATATATATATATATATATATATATATAATATTATATATATAATATATATATATATATATAATATATATATATATATATATATATATATATATATATTATATAATATATATATATTATATATATATATATATATAATTATATATATATATATAATATATATATATTATATTATATATATTATATATATATATATAGTGTCTGCACCGATACCAAAAATTTTTCGCCCGATACCGATACAATTTATTCAATTTTTTCACTACCGATACTGATGCCGATACCTAAATTTTGCCGTACCCGATACCGATACTTTTACTCCTATAAATATGGCCTAATATATATATATATATATATATATATATAATATATATTATATATATATATATTATAACTATATATATATATATATATATATATATATATATTATATATATATCTTATAAATATGGCCTAATATATATATATATATATATCGAAGCACTGGTTAATGAAACCATACTATTCTCTACACTGCAGCGGTGCCCAGGCCATAACCTGCTCGCGCATTAAGATTCATCACGTTTATTAAAAAATAAATAATTTTTTATAAAAATTAGATTTGTATATATAGGAAAGAAATATAATTTTGTATTTGTGGTTAACTTATTTATTTTCTATATATTAATAATATTATCCGTTTTCTTTTTTGTATTGTGCTTACGAAACGTAAACTTCTTTGGCACTCCTGGATTGCCTGTATAATTGCCTGAATTTTCGTGCAAAAACGACACAATTTCTAGCGAGGTTAAACTTTTGTTTTGCAAACAATTGGAAATCAGCTGTTGTGATGGAGCTCGTCGATTTCGGATAAACAGAAATAAACTAATAACAAAAATAGATTTATATTACAAAAAATGATCAACTATTGTGATGGAGTTTATCGATTTGGAAGAAATTAGATTTAAAGCTGATTTTATTCAATGAAATATACATCAATTCAAACGGCCTACCACGCCGTCATTTTTTGGTTTTACACAATTTCGTAGAACGTTGCTAAATTCTTTCAATCACAGGAAATTTAGCAACGCCAAACTAGAACCTTATAGAATTAAGGAAATTCCTTACGTGTTAAGCATTTTTTTACGATTTTTCGCTTTAACAAAACGAACTCAAACCCGAGCATTTCTTACGTTCGTAAGCACAAATGCAAAACCGAAAACGCCTATATTAAACATTACAGTATAGGTCAGATAGATCGGGGAAAACTATACAGACAAATTTGCGGATATATATATATTATATATATATATTTTATATATATATACTATATATTATAGTATATATAATATATATATATTATATATATATATATAATATATTTATATAATATATATATAATATAATGTATATATTATATATATTGGTGTAGTCCATGTCAATTCAGGCAAAACAAAGGAAAAAAAAAATCCTTTTTAACCCCCCTTTTTTTTTTTTTTTTCCCAAATTAGGTCTCCCAAAAAAAGATTATTTTTGGGGTTTTTTTTGGGAAAATGTTAAATGTGTTCAACCTAAGGAAAGACTTAATTACACTGTGATTTTTTGTTTGCCTAAAACATTTCTGGGCCAAGATATAGGCCACCAAAGATGGCATCCCGGGTACCATTTTTCAATTTTGATTTTCGACAAAAAATTTAAAGTGCTGTATCTCTGGAACGGTTCAAGATATTTTGATGCGGTTTTTTTTATTTTAAAGATAATATTTTTTTCTGCTTAAAAATGAATACTCTTTTTTTGAAATATGTGTATAACTTTTATTGCTACAGCCTTTTTCCATTTTTTTTTTTTTTTAATAAAAAATTAAAAAAAAAAAAAATTCCAAATCCCAAATTTTTTTTTTTTTTTTTTTTTTTTTATTTATCTATTGATTACTACATTCCCTGAAAAGAACGTTCACTCACTGGTTTAATAGGTTAAATCTGGCACCCTTAGCTACTTTTAGCTACTTTTTTGTTTTTGTTGTTGCAGGGCTGTGTTTGGTGTGTTTATATGGGTTTCTGATGTCCCTGAGTAGATTCCCATGGTTTCCGAGTTGATTGGTCACCCCGTTCAAGGGTGAGGGGGGGTTGAGCCCCCTAAATACTGTTAATGCTCGTAGATGGATGAAATTTGATGAGTGCATTGAAGAGGGTGAATGAAATAGAATCCTGATGTTAAGTCAAGTGGCGGAGCACATGAACCGGAGCTGGAGCCTAAGCCTGATCCGGAGCTGGAGCCTGAGCCTGATCCGGAGCTAGATTGAAATTCTGGCTCCAGAGTCAAATTGATTCAAATGAGGTGTCTTTATATATGTTTTTAATGCTGTAGATCTCGAATTTGAGGGTTCCAAGACCCTCAAATAAACCTGAGGACCCCTGTGAGCGGGACCCCAACTGAAAAGCACTGAGTACATGACAGAGAAGACGAAGGAAGATGGAAGAAGGAAAAAGAAAGAAGTCTCATAAGCTGAAGCAAATGAGTCATTGTAGGTGTCCGTGTCTGCTCCGGTGCAGTACAGAGTTAGTAAACATGTGCTTAGCACCTTAATAGTGGTGTTAATTTCTATGTTTTCAAAGATGTAGATTCCTTATTTGAGGGTTTTAAAAAAACTCTCAAAGATTGCAAGAGCGACCCCCCTGAGGGGATTCCCCATTTGAAAAAGCACACAGCTGCATAACAGGGAAGAATTGAGGAAGAACAAGAAAAAAAAAAGAAGTCTCATATGACTCAGAGCAAATGAGCCAAAGCTGGAGCACTGAGCTGGAGGCGGTGCCTATGGTAGAGCTAGAGTCAGAAGAAAACCAGAGTACCATAGCCAAGGAAGAAAAGAAAGGAGTGAAAAGAAGGTCTCATGTGACAAAGTAAATGAGTCATTGTGCGACCACAATAGCGCCGCGTTCTGTGTCATTTGGTAAACATGTTGTACTTTCCCAATAATAATTGGTGCCTTATTATATAATATATATATTATATATATATATATAATATAATAATATATATATATAATATATATATATATATATATATAATAATAATATATATATATATATATATATATATATATATATATATATATATTTTCAAGTATTGTATATTGCTGATTTATGAGAATTTCAGACTTCTCAAAGGGTTTAATATGGCGGGTCATGTAACTTTCCGCTTTCACCACTTTTTCTCCTTTAACTCTTATAGTGATAGTGTTTTCTTTGCTGGCACTCTGTCGAGAACAGCCCCACTTATTTTCCAGATAAAATGACTGTGCAATTTGAGTATCAGCTACATTGACAGGGTGACCATAATACAGATCCACTTTTCCAATCTGGCTCCGGATCAGGCTCTGGCTTCGGTTCATGTGCTCTGTCACTTAACATCAGGATTCTATTTCATTCACCCTCTTCTATGCACTCATCAAATTTCATTCATTTACCAGCATTTCCAGGTTTTTGGGGGCTCAACCCCCTCACCCCTTGAAGGGGTATGCTTTTCAATGGAGGACCCCCTCAGGGGGGTCCTCTGGCATCTTTGAGAGTTTTGAAACCCTCAAATAAGGAATCTACATCTTTGAAAACATAGAAATACCTTGAAGAGGATTTAGCACATGTTTACTAACTCTGTACTGCACCGGAGCAGACATGGACACCTACAATGACTCATTCGCTTCAGCTTATGAGACTTCTTTCTTTTTCCTTCTTCCTTCGTCTTCTCTGTCATGTACTCAGTGCTTTTCAGTTGGGGTTCCGCTCACAGGGGTTCCTCCAGGTTATTTGAGGTCTTGGGAACCCTCAAATTCGAAGATCTACGGCATTAAAAAAACATTATATAAAGACCCACCGCATTTAAGAGAGATTTGGCTTATGGGAGCAGAATTTTCAAATCTAGCTCCGAATCAGGCTCAGGCTCCAGCTCCGATCAGTCTTAGGCTCCAGCTCCGGTCATGTGCTCCGCCCTTGACTTAACATCAGAATTCTATTTCATTCACCCTCTTCAATGCACTCATCAAATTTCATCCATCTACGAGCATTAACAGTATTTAGGGGGCTCAACCCCCCCTCACCCTTGAACGGGGTGACCAATCAACTCGGAAACCATGGGAATCTACTCAGGGACATCAGAAACCCATATAAACACACCAAACACAGCCTTGCAACAACAAAAACAAAAAAGTAGCTAAAAGTAGCTAAGGGTGCCAGATTTAACCTATTAAACTCAAAAGTGGAAGTTCTCCTTTTCAGGGAATGTAGTACTCAATAGTACTGACCAACAGTAAAAAAATAAATAAATTTGGGATTGGCATTTTTTTTTTTTTTTTTTAATTTTTTAATAAAAAAAAAAAAATGGAAAAAGGCTGTAGCAATAAAAGTTATACATATATTTCAAAAAAAGAGTATATCATTTTAAGCAGAAAAATATTATCTTTAAAATAAAAAAAACCGCATCAAAATATCTTGAACCGTTCCAGAGATACAGCACTTTAAATTTTTTGTCGAAAATCGAAATTGAAAAATGGTACCCGGGATGCCATCTTTAGTGGCCTATATCTTGGCTCAGAAATGTTTTTAGGCAAAACAAAAAAAATATGTGTATCTTAATTTTTCCTGAATTTTAACATATGTCAAATTCAAAAACATCTGAGACTATGAAGGTAACATTTTTCCTTTGCCTGCCTGAATTGACATGGACTATACCATATATATATATATATATATATATATATATATATATATATATATATATATTATATATATTTATATATATATTATATAATATTATATATAGTAATATATAATATATATATATTATATATATATATATATATATATATATAATATATATATATATAATATATAATATATAATATATATATATATATATATTGATATATATATATATATATATAATATATATATATATATATATATATTGTATTATTTTATTATAATAATATATATATATATATATTATCTATATATGTATATTATTGAAAATTGTAAAATCATACTATGAAAAAACATGCAACATTAATTTATAGAAAGGGTGAAGCTACCCTTCTCGAATTCATCGAGTCATTTGAAGGAAATTTTTAACATTCTCGTTCGTTCTTAAGCATAGCAATATGCTGAAAAACCTCCTTATCCAAATCTAGCTTTCCTGAATGGTGTTTTGATAAGCTCAAACATAATTACAACTACCAACACCACCCTTCAGCAATGCGGGACATGGTAAATGAATAAATGTCTACATAATGTCATATGAGAAATATGATATATATATATATATATAATTATATATATATATATATATTATATATATATATATAATATACTTTATATATATATACTAAACTATAACATATATGTAGCACTCCATTATTAACTGTAAAAATTTAATTTATGTTCGTACTTATGCAAAGATTTGCGCGAGCAAAATTTTAGGCATAAGTCAAAAGTGAAATACTATATAAACCCGTCATTTTGATACTCTTCAGTCAGATAAAGTCAGATCAAATTATTAAGAATCCAAAGAAAAATTTTTCACTCAAGATACTCTCTCCAGAAATCCTCCCGGCATCCAAAAGAGCGATACACTTACAAGACAAAGGCTAAACTGCGACTCGAATTTTCAATCACAAAACACATTCGCACTAACCAAGAGTCAGAGGGCAATTGTGGAAAAGCACTGGAAAAGGCTCGCGACTTGCATTCGCCTTACAAAAGAGATTACTCTCAAACAGAAGGGCTTCTGTTACTTTTTATATTTTCATGCGCTTATTTTACTTATGTTGAATAAAAACATCATTTCAAATATGATCTTTAAATTACTAAAATCCTCTTATAAGGGTGCTTGCTCTTAAAATAAGCCACCAAACTTAGCAAGCCCTACCCTATATAATTGGTGAAACCGGAGAAGAAACACCCACATTTCAATCAATGCCTTCTGATTACTAAAGAAAAACACAAAAAAATGAAAGAAAAAAGAGAAAAACTACAATAACACAAATCCCAATCAGAACACTCGGAGGAAATGACTCAAGCAAACGAATTAAAATTTTCATTTTATTTTTGGAATTATGGTCTTCATCTTTTCAACCTATCACAGTTCGAGGATTATCGCTAGACATAGCCAAACTTCCCTTTTCGAGCATGGATTTCTTTTCATCAATTTCAAGTTTGATTATGGGCAGAAACTCATTTTAGGGATCCCACTACGAACTTTGATTCCTTTTCGAATCTAAATGGTTCTGGACCGCTCCCTTTTATGTATGAAGAAATTTTTCAAATAAAGGACTAAATTTCAAGCAACTTCGCCTCGTACATATGTAACTTCCTTTACGGTATGGATTTCTTTCATCATTTTAAGTTTGATTTATGGGCAGATATTCATTTTTGAATTCCACTACGAACTTGATTCCTTTCGAATTCTAAATGGTTCTTGTAACCTCTCCCTTTTATGTATGAAGAACTTTTTCAAATAAAGGACCTAAACTCAAGCAACTTCGTCTCTACATATGTCAAATGTTTCTATCGTAACTACAACTTTGAAAAACTACGTGCACATGGTCAAATCATGGATACGTTAGAAACGTCTTATACTGGGACCTTTCCTTGGATTTAAATGGTTCGGATCAATTTGGCCTATTTAACTTGTGAATAATTCAATTGTTTTATTTCAATAAATATTATGTATTAACATTTTTGTAATTTTTATGCATTTAATGTTTGTATGTTTGTTTTATAATCTAACGGATATAACCAAATATGCTTGTGTTTAAATGCACTTTTTATTTTCTGTATATATAAAATTATGTATTTATATGTATTCAATACTTGTATATATGTTTAGATCTTCGGATGTAAACAGTTATGCTCGTATTGAATATTCTTCAAATTTTTTTCCCATTTTTTTTGTATTTGGTATACTATTTTTGCCTTCATATGTTTTGTATGTTTTACTTTCATAGCTTCGGACATAACTTAATGAATGCTTTGTCATTTGGATGTACTTTTACTTTTATTATTTATTATTAATTTTCTTGTATAATTATTATAAGATACTTTCTCACTCCGTGTAGCGCTAGGAAGTAAGTGTAGCACTCCATTATAACTTTGTAAAATTTTAATTTATCGTCTCGTACTGTTATTGCTAAGATTTGCAGCCGAGCAAAATTTTAGCATTAAGGTCAAGTGAATACTATATAAACCCGTCATTTTGAGATCTCTTCAGCAGATAAAGTAGATCAAATTATTAAGAATCAGAAGAAAATTTCACTCAAGTACTCTCTCCAGAAATCCTCCCGGCAAGAGCGATAAACTTCAGGAAAGGCTGCGACTCGAATTTCAATCACCAAAACACAAATTTTCGCACTAAACCAAGATCAGAGGCAATTGTGGAAAACGCACTGGAAAAGGCTGCGACTACTTGCAATTCGCCTACAAAGAGTATCTCAACAGAGGGACTTTTTTGTTACTTTATATTTTCATTGCGTATTTTATTTATGTTAAATAAACATCATTTCAAATATGGATCTTTAAATTTACTAAAATCCTCTTATATAGGGTGCTTGCTCTTAAAATAAGCCACCAATCTAGCAAGTCTACCCTATATAAACTATATATAAATACAATAATATATATATATAATATTAAATATACTATATAAATATATAAATATATATTATATATATATATATAATATTATATTATATAATATAATATACAATATACTATATATATAACTATATTATATATATATATATATATATATATCGAAATCAATTTAAAGACGCAAAATGTGTGGGTATCGGTTAAAAGTATCGGCAAAATTTTGCCGATGACCGATACTACTACTCACAAAATTTCCGATACCGATACCTCAAAAATCGAACGATACCACCGATACCGATACCATGGTATCTGTGCATCACTAATATATATATATATTATATATATATATAAATATATATATATATATATATATATTATATATATATATATTATATATATTATATATATATATTATATATATATATATAGCGTCGGGCGGGTGACTGGGCCCGCCTCTCTTTTTAAGGAGGGATTAGCGGTCCACTCTAAATTAAAAATAAAAAATATTAAAAAAAAAAAAAAAAAATTTCGCTCATTTAAATAGCCACGCGGTAGTACTACAATTTTATTTAGATCATCTTTAATTCTAAAAAGTATTTTATATTTTTTAAAAAAAATGTTCACAAAATTAGGGTAACAAAATGCCCTCAATAGAATTCTCACTTTTGAAAAAATTGTTTGAGTTTTTTTAACTTTGTTATAAAAGGAAAAATTGTAAATGGATTTTAATTATTTTTCAGTGTATTACACTCAAAGTATGTTAGCTTTAAACTGGCAAAGTAATTTTTGTTCCAAACAGTATTAGTGGCTAAATCACGGGGCCTAACCTGGTCCGATTCACCCGACCGTAAAAATTGATGGGGGGGGGGGGTGAAGCGGACCACCATTGTTTTCGTATTTTACGTATTATTTTTGACATTATATAACATATATTAATTAAATATATAATAAAAAGTTACCGTATCATTTATTGAGAATTAAAAAAAAAAATGAAATTTATATAAAAAACGTGTCAAAAAGTGACAAAATTTCGTGAAATTTTGAGCGGAGGAGGGCGTGATCGGGACCACCTTATTTTTGATCTTATTTTATTTATTCATTATTGACATTTTTCATTACTTATACGAATTTTTTAATATGATTAAATAATTATTATATTAAGTTAAAATTAAAATATAAAATTGATTTATGGCGTTAAGAAGAGGAATTGTAAACCAGCATTGGTCTGATTTCACCCCTCCAATGGTTGGTCTGATTCACCCCCTTCCACGGGCATGCTTGGAAGGAGCTTTATTACAAACTTTAATAAAACTTTTATTATTAGAAATTACATTCAGTATTTTTTTGTGCTGCTTATTACCTACTATATGGCTTTGAATTTCAGAAAAAAAAAATTTCCAAAAAGTGCATTAGTGGAAAGTCGGGAAGACAAAGTTATAACTAAAGTGGTCCAAGTCACCCCGCCGACCGCTATAATATATATATATATATTAGTATATTATATATATATATATATATATATATATATATATATATATATATATATATAATATATTATATATAATATATATATATAATATATATTTTTATATATATATATATTATATATATATATATTTTAAAAACGAGGAATAATAAAAAAAGTTTTAAAAGTTATTAATTATCCAGTAATTACAAAATTTGTGCACAATGGTATAAAATGAATAGAATAAAAATATAACAAACATGCAAGTTTTTAATTCAGAGCTTAAAATGTGTAATTTAAAATTGAGAAAATTCCTTAAACAGTTACTCAACCTAGATGTTAAAATGCTCTCTCGCGCGCGCGCGCGCGCTCAATTACCAGTAATATTCAATAAAAAAGTATACTGTATTTATGTATGCTTGTAATTGCTTTGAAATGAAAGCTAATTAATGGTAAAAAAAAAATCTAAAGAAAATTCTTTAATAGTCTATACCTTAACCGAAACTTTCCAACTAATGAATGATTTCTTAATTTAAAAGCTAGTATAGTAAAAAAATAGACTATTAAACAAAAAAAATCAAATTATATTCAACTTGAAATTAAAAATTCCCTAAATATTTTTAATTTTAAATTTTTCATCAGGAATTCATTCTAACAAAACTAACCATAAATTTCTTAATATTAATTGAAATTTAACCATATGTTAAAAACAGATTTAAAAATAATTACTTTTCATTATCATGATTATTAATAGCATTAATCTGCATCCTCCCTCTCCCATAATTCAACAAATCCATATCCTTTGATTGTTGCATGTGTACTCTATCTTTAGGCAATGAACATTTAACCACCGACCAGCCTGAACAATAACTCCCAAATAAAGACAATTCTGTCACTTTTCGCTCCCCTTCAGCTACCATAACTTGTTGCATCTAATATATATATATATATATATATATATATATATATATATAATATATATATATATATATATATGATATATATTATATTATATATATATCATTAATATAATTATTACTATATATATATATATATATATATTATATATATATATATATATAATATATATATATTATTATATATATATTATATATATAATATACCGTAAAATGAGGGGAAACTGGTTAAAAATTCAGCCTTCTTTTTTTTTTTAATGAATCATGAAAAATTTGAAATTTTGAATTTTAATTCTATATTTAATAGTTTTTTCTCACATTTAGTTTCCTTAATGTTTTGTAGAATAATGAAAATAACAAAAATGTTGAGAGTAAATATTTTTAAATTTTTTGATAAACAATTCCATTTTCAAAAAAATTTGATTTGGGGGAAAACTTGATCAATTGGTATAGGGGAAAAGCTGGTCAAAATATTATTACCGTTTGTGCATGACCCAAACTAATTTTAATTATAAATTTAAATGTTAAATAGATTTTAACAATGTTATAGAATTTAATTTTGATAGAAAAAAAAGGTCTAAGTTATATTTTATTAACATTTTGCATATGTTGATTTTATACAAAATTTTGAAATTTTATTTTCATCATTTTATGCTAAATAAACATTGAAAAAAGGAGCTATGACAATCAATTTTAATAATTTCTAATAATAATAATAATATTTGCACTTTTTAACAAAATAGGCACTTTACATTACGAGTAGACCTATGTACGCACATTTCACAAACTTGTTGACGAAAAAAATTTCCAATATTATAGTTTAAATTATGACAAATCATTTTAAATAAAAATAATATTTTTCACATTTTTTAAACAAAATAGGCACTTATATTACGAGTATGTACGCACATTTCACGTGAACTTGACCAAATAAAATTTACATTATTATAATTTAAATTATGACAATCAATTTTAATAATTTTTAATAACAATAATATTTACACACATTAACAAAAAAGGCACTTTATATTACCATTATGTAAGCACATTTCACAAAAAAATGATACAGTATTGATTTGCACTTTTTTTTAATCCTTACACTAGATAGAAAGAAAGATAGGTATAGAAAACATTAAACAAATGTTTTATAGTCCAGCATACATAAAAACTAAAATAAAATTTTAAAAACTAAAAGAAATTGACATTTTTATATAAGTTTATATTGACCAGTTTTCCCCTGTTTTCCAAAATAACAATGAGGAATAGTGAAAACAAAAATTGTCCCTCTCTTTAGGGAAAAAAGTTACAGCCTCTCAAAGTTATTAAAAAATAAAATCTAATAGGATTTTATTATAAAACAAAAAAACATTTTTTTTTTTTTTGAAAATCACAGGATATACTCTGAAAAAATAATAATTTATAGTAGTGAAAACGAAAATCGGCAGTCTCTTTAGGAAAAAAAAGTTACAGCCTCTTAAAATTTAAAATTTTCCCATAGACTTTATAAAAATAATTAGTGGGCCTCATGCTCGTTTTAGGGCCATCCTAGTTCAGGTTATGATAAGATTTGTTAATTCTACATAGATTTTCTTTGTGTATACCTAACAAAACTTATCATAACCTGAAAGATGGTTTGAAATGAGACCTAACCTAGATCGATCAATATTGAAGTCTTTGGTAGTCTTAACAACTTTGAGAGGCTGTAACTTTTTTTCCTAAAGAGCGATGATTTTTGTTTTCACTATTCTTAATTAATATTTTTAGAGTATATCTTGTGATTTTCATGAAAATCGGGGGTGAGACCCCTCTGCTAAACTATTACCAAAAGTTGATAATCATTAAAAAAATTGGTAATAGTTTTTATAAAAATCACAGGATATAGCCTACTCTAAAAAATAATAATGAATAAAAAAAATAAACATGGTGGTCTCTTCTTTGGGAAAAACAAGTTACAGCCTCTCAAAGTTGTTAAAACTCCTAGACTTTTCATTTTCTGATCCATCCATGTTATGTCTCATTTCAGACCCTCTAGTTCAGGTTATGATAGCCTATGTTTTGTTAGGTATACACAGAGAAAATCTATGTATACTTAACAAATCTAATCATACCTGAACCTAGGATAGCCCTAAAGAGGCCCACTAATTTTTTTTATAAGAAAGCTTATGGGAAAATTCTTAACTTTGAGAGGCTGTAACTTTTTTTCCTAAAGACTTAAATCATTTTTTATGCTTCATTATTATTTTTTTTTTAGTAGCTATATCCTGTGATTTAAATTTTTTTTTTTTTTATAAGAAAATCCTATGGGAGTTTTAACAACTTTGAGAGGCTGTAACTTTTTTCCCTAAAGAGACCGCCACATTTGGTTTATTTTATTCATTATTATTTTTTTTTAAGTATATCCTGTGATTTCTATAAAAATTGGGGATGAAGCCCCTCTGTGCTACTATTATTACAGCGTAGACGAAAGAAGGTGTGGTGGTGTGGCGCTTTATTTTAAAAGCAATATTCAATCTGTATTAATGACTGATTTAAACTGTAATCATGATATTGAAATCACCCAGTGTGGGGTAAGAACTAATCCACTCTAACTGAATTCAATAAAATCATATGAGGCAATAGGGGCATTTTACAATAGATACTCTCCACTGACCAAGAGTCAGAATTAAGATGCGGAAATTTGTGAATAGAAATTGGAGACAGCATGCACCACAGTAAGGAAAAAGGTTATAGTCATAATTGGTGATTTTATTTTCCTGGATTCAATGCAATTCCTTGTCTAATATGGACCATAGTAGTTCTGTATTTATAAATTGTATACTAGATAACTTTTTTGAGCCAGATGGTCCATGAAACCCACAAGACACGACACCATTAGACTTAATATTAACTAACGATGAAAGTATGGTGGATGAGGTTAGAGTGGGAGATTTTAGGACTTAGTGGACCAAATATAATTAGATTTATATGAATGTTGATATCTGGGCCCAAATTGCAAGTTAATTTAAGGAAAAAATCTTTAGAATCTGAAATGGCAATTTTACCAAATTTCGAGACCTGCTTAGTACAACTGACTGGGATAATAAAGAGTTAAAGACCAAAAACTGTTTTATTACATGTGGGAATTTTTTAAACGCATTTTAATGAATATTTCACGTCCAGTATGTTTTCCAGTCAAAGGAATCAGGCCAAAGAACAAAAAGTCCAATTGGTGGAGTAGGGAGATAAAGAGAAAAAATTAAGATTAATTGTAAGTGGTTCAAGTGGTGAAAAGATGGTAACAGTATAATAGATTTGGGAACTTACAAGAGAATAAGGAATTAGCTAAATCAGATAATAAGAAGATCTAAGAGACAATCAGCAGTTAACTTGGCAAGATAAAGATCAAAAGAAATTCTTTAGTTTTTACTTTTTATAAGTTTATAAATAATAGCAGGAAGATTGATCCTATTAAAATGTGATAAAGCAGTTAGCTCTGATAAAGAATGTCAATATTTTTAACACCTACTTTGCATCAGTATTTACAGATGGAAGGTTTGATAACAGTTACAGCAGAGAGCAGAGTAGAGATAGTTTTGCACTTCTTACCATTCATGTTGATGAGATTAAAGATTTACTTGAACATATTGATTATAAGTCTGCAGGTCTAGATGGTATTTATGGAAGAATCCTAAAGGAAGATAGTAATAGTATTATGGTACATATAGTTTATATTTAATAGATCTTTTAATCATTGAGATACCAGAGGATTGGAAAATAGCTTATGTTGTGCCAATTTATAAGAAAGGTAGCATGGATGATCTTAAAAATTAAAGGACAGTTAGTTATATACGGTATATAGCTATATGTTTAAGGAGGGGATCAAACCAATAACTTTTGATATGCAGTAAAATAATAAAACTACAAATATGTACAGGTTATGGGGTATGGTGAATAGAGCACCCATAGATAAATGTTCTTGTGCCATGCATTCAAATGCATGAGACAAAAATTTTTTTTGACATATTGAACATATCTATTTTTCCCTACAAATCATCAATCAAATTCATTAGATGTCACAGCTGTGGCATAGTAGCTTTTGTTGATCTAAGGTCTAATTCCATGAATTTATAGATTTTTTTTTTTAATCTAATGATGAGTAACTTATGGTATTTAATTTGTTTTACCAACAAGTTTTTACAGTGTAGAATCATAAAAAATAGCAGTGTACTGGATCCAGGATCCAATTTTGGCTGGACCTGGAAATTTTTTCAAAAATCCAGTTCTGGCCAGATTCTAAAGGAATTTTTCCTTAGAATTTGTTAATTATAATTTAAGAGACATTTCTTCCCTGTCTCAAAGAGTCATTCCTTATATGTTGTATACTGTATAGGCCTAGACTATACTATTATCTATTTCAAAATGTGAGTTGCTTTCTTTGCTCTCTTCAGTATGATAAAAATTTTCTGTGAAAGAAATCTTAGATCAAATGAATGTGTTGACACTGATGATGTTGAGGGCTTACTCTCAAGGTTTAAGCTTGGAGAAGAATTTCTTGAGATCAAGGATGATTACCATTCCACATTTTCAAAGAGAAGAAAACTTAAGATATTATTTGCATTATAGAGATGTGGGTAAATAAGCCTTTTTGACATTTCAGTACAGGAATTTGAAAATGAGAGTTTTTCATTTTATTGGTCCCAACACATTGGCAAGAAAGGTGGAGGTGTTACTCTTTATATTAGAAACATGATTCAGTCTGTTCAGAGACAAGAACTTAAAACTGTTCCAGAGGTTGAATCTCTATGGGTTGATATTGTTTTGGGTAGTAAATTAAATAGAATGAAGATTTTTACAGATCTTCTTAGGATCAGAAACTGAATGTCACAATAATGAGATTATGGCAGCATGCAGGGACAAGGAAGTATAATTATAATTGGCAATTTCAACTACCCCAATATTGATAGGAGTTCTTTTGCTAAGGCTAATCAGACTAGTTTATTATTATTTATTGATTTATTATATACTTTTGTTTCATTTTTATTTAAACTCTTTTTCGAATATCTTATTTTTTATATGATTATTAATTATTGTTATTATTATTATATATTAAAATTATATGGTTATAAACTATCTTAATACGATTATTATTATTATTAACATTATATTATTATTATTTAATATTTATTATTATTATTATGTATTATTATTATTATTATTAATAATAATAATAACAATAATAATAATAATAATAATAATAATAATAATAATAATAATAATAATAATAATAATAATAATAATAAATAATAATAATAATAATATAATAATAATAATAATCATAATAATAATAATATTATCATTATTATTATTATTATTATTATTATTATTATTATTATTATTATTATTATTATTATTATTATTATTATTATATTATTATTTATTAATTAATTAATGTTAAGAATTAAATCGATTTAAATTTTCCTTCCGTCTATTAACAACCTGCGAAAATATTTCTACCAGTAATGGGTAGAGACAAACAACCAACTCCCGACTCCTCAAAAAAAGGTCTTAGACTACCGACATCAAGACCCAGAATCTCACTTTCTTTCAAAAGATTCTAGACTACAGGCTGAAGACCCAAATCTCGACTTCTCAAAAGTCTAGACTATAAGCTCAAGACTCGTAAATCTCGATTCCTCAAAAAAAAGTCTAGACTACCGACTCAAGACTCCCCAATCTCGATTCCTCAAAAAAAAGTCTAGACTACCGACTAAACTACTCCAAAACCTCGACTCGGATTCTTCATCCCTGGTAGGAAGGTTTACATATAGGTATTTATTATAACAAAGAATGTCTGGACTAACTCCTTGACTGCGTTATTTAACATCAAAAGTGATTCATTTTAGATATTGCAGAGGAAAATCTATAGACAATAAATTCTATTCATCTTTAAATCCTTGACTGCAGGGAGCGAAATATTGGCTAAGCCGGCCGGATTTCTTTAAAAGTCGTTACATTTCACTGGAGAGCTTCAAGATTTTTAAAGAATCTCTTCTTTTTTTTTACTGCTTTAATAGCCCTGAGCCCCTCTAATTTAATCTTTGATTTGATCTTTAATTTAATTCTGCAGCGAATATGAAATGGTCACAAAATATTAGAGTTAGGCCCTTAATGGGACGTTATGGGTAGAGGTACCTAACTATCAGGATAGTAATTATCAATTCTATGATAATTAGGTTTGACATTTTCTATACAGAATTGAAGCCTTTTGAATGGTTGTGTATTTTCAAACTAAAAAAAGATTTATATAAATGAATACAGGAAGATACGGGGTGGGTCAATAGAGGTAAAGTCATAAATGAAAAATCGGAATAACCTTTTAATTACTCATCCGATTACTCAAGAAGATCTTGGACTAACTCCTTGATGTTTGAAGGATATTGTTATTACTCCTTGAAGGATGTATCCCCTTGAAACTTTCGGAGCATGTATAATAGTTGGGGAAGATACATATTTTTTATTTAGATAAATTTTTTGTATACATAAAGGATTTGCCGCTGCGCATAGGAAAATTTCAAAAGATTTCCCCATAGGCAGCAACAAACCCACTTGAGTTTACAAAAAAGATATCTAAACAAAAAATTCAGAATTTCTGCAATAAATAGATCCTGAGAAGTTTCGTTATTGATCGATGAATAATTAAAAAAAAATATCGTGATTTTATTTTTGAGCTGACTAATAATATATATATTATATATTATATAAATATAATATATATATATATTATTATATAATATATATATATATATATATAGTAGTATATATATGATATATATATATAATATATATATATATTATATATATTATATATATATTAATATATATATATAATATATATATACCGATAATTAATACCGTATTATAATTGGTGGCATGTAACTTTTTTAATATTTATCGCGATTACAATGAAAATTTACACAGCTTTTGTAAACTCTACAAGTTACACATTTTTTTAGAGTAACTTTTCGTATGTCCAACGGTTATATATTAATTTATTATTATTATATTATTATTATTATTATTATTATTATTATATGATACAGTAAATTTGAAAAAATATATTACGCATCAATATATATATATAATATAATATTATATATATATATAATTATATATATATATATAAATATATTTATAAATAATATATATTATATATAGATATATAATATAATACTATATATATATCTATTGTGAAAACGTCAAATTAGTTAAAAAGTATATTTTTTTTTTTTTAAATTTACTTGAATTTTTACCTCCCATCCGTGAGTGCTGGAAATATAATATAATTTAATGATGTTGCCCGCTAAAATCTTTTAAATAACTTTGTCGCATACGTTTTCCTTATATGATAAAGACTTATACCCAAATCGAACCTAACCTAACCTAACCTAAACTTAACTTAACTAACCTAACCTAAACTTAACCTAACTTAACTTAACCTAACCTAACCTAAACTTAACCTAACCTAACCTAAACTTAACCTAACCTAACTTAACCTAACCTAATCTATCCTAACACTTGTGGCAGGCTGTACAGGAAATTTGGACAAGTCCCCATCTAATATGTGTGTGTGTGCGTAAATAAAACTATGTGTATCTTTAACATTGGAATTTCAAAAACGCTTACCAAGGGTATCTCTCCTTATAGCTTAGGTTTTATTACCTGCAACATCCATTCTCTGACAAGGAGAAAGTATAGTATATATATATCAATATATATATATATATATATAATATATATATAAAAATATATATATATATACAATTAACTATATATATATATATATATATATATATATTATATATATATATATATAATACGTAATATATTATATATATTATATATTATACTATATTATATATAATATATATATAAATAATATATATATATATAAATAATATATATATATAACTATAATACTATATATTATATAATATATATATATATATAGTATAATATATTATATATTATATAAAATATATAATATATATATTATATATATATATATATATAATATATATACATACATACTATATTAGTATATATATATAGGGTACGACTTGCTAAGTTGTGGCTTCTTAAGAGCAGCACCCTATATAGAGAGCATGTAAGTTAAAGATATCCAATGTTGAGAATGATTGTTTTTATTCAAGACATAAGTAAAGATGTCGAATAAAAGTTAAAATAAATTAAAAGTTTACTTCCTGTTGAGATACTCTCTCTTCTTAGGCCAAATTGGTAGTCACAGCCTTTTCCAGCTCGTTTTCCACCCTTTCTCTGACTCTTCGTTTGGTGCAAAAATTTTGAATTCGCGTAATTCGCCAAATCGGCAGCCCTTTCCATTGAAACTTTACTCTCTCTTGCCGCGAGATTTCTGGAGAGAGTATCTGGGTGAGATTTCTTCTGATTCTTAATAAATTTTAATCTGACTCTGAAAGGTATCTCAACAGGACGGGTTTATATAACAACTCACTCCGACTTATGCTTAAATTTGCTTCGCGCAAATTCTAGCATAATAACAACATAAATTAAATTTTTACAAAGTTATAAGTGGAGTGCTACATTACTTCCTGCGCTAAAACACGAGTGAGAAAGGTCAGATAATAATTAATTATACAAGAAATAATAACTAAAATACATAGTTATACTTCAAATGCAAACATATCTTAATTATGTCCGAAGACATACAAACACATACAAACATTTAAAGGCAAAATGCTTTATACAAGAAATGTAATATTCAAATACAGCATAATGTTTACATTCCGAAATCTAAAACATATATTACAAATATTGAATCATAAAAAAACAATATGTATCATATACAGATAAATAAAAAGGGCATTCAAAACACAAGGCTATTTGGTATATCCGTCAATATAAACACAAAAAACTGCCAAAGCAACCAACGATGCCATCACATAACCAAAAATGGTAATACATAATTCTTGATATGGAACATAATTGAGTTTTACAAGTTAATTAGCCACACGACCGAAACCGTTGAATACAATGAAGTCCAGTAAATCGTTTCTATGTATCCATATTGCCATGCTAGAAAACGAAATAGTTTCAAAGCTGTAGTTACGAGAAAAACATTGCTTGACATATGTAGAGACGAAATTGCTTGAAATATAAGTCCTTTATTTGAAAAATTTCTTCATACATAAAAGGAAGCGGTCACCAGAACCATTTAGAATTCGAAAAGGAATCAAAGTTCATAGTGGAACCCAAGATGAGATGATGACGATTGGGTAAATTAAAGATGTGAAAGCTTAGGATACCGTAAAAGAAGTTAATCAAGTACACGCAAGGTTTGCCGTAAGCCAAGACCAGCTCCTGTCATTTTTGAAAATTCTTCATACAGGATATGGAGATGGGCTGCGGTCATTTAGCAATTCAAATACCCTAACAGGCCATTTTTGATTCCAAAAAGAGTTTCTCTGCCATAATCCAAACTTGAATGATTAAAGAAATCCATACCATAAAGGAAGTTTGCTATGTTTAGCGCTGGATCTTGAACGGTGATAGTTAAAAGGCGAAGACCATAATCCAAAATTTCATTAAAAATGAAAAATTGAAGTTCGCGTATTGATAATGTTCATTTGCTTGAGTCATCATCTCGGAGTGTTCTTATTTTTTTTATAGTTATTTATTTTTATAGCTTTCTTTCTTTTTTTCATCTTTTAGCTTATATCTCTTGTTGTGATGCTCGGCGTGTTCTATTCCGGGTTCACCAATTATATAGGTCACGACTTGCTAAGTTGTGCTTCTCTAAAGCAAGCACATCCTATATAAGAGGATTGTTAATTTAAAAGATCCATATTTTAAATGCATGTTTTTGATTCAACATAAGTAAAGTATATTCAAAAAAGTAAAATATAAAAGTCCCTTCTGTTGAGATACTCTCTCTTCGTAAGGCCGAATTGTTAGTCAACAGCCTTTTCCGCGCGTTTTCTCCCTTGCCTCGAACTCTCT
>JABUQX010082837.1:20000-47500 GCA_015478945.1 Trachelipus rathkii | reverse complement strand
AATTAAGGCTCTTCATATCTTCCTGTAAAGGATAGATTCAAAAACTGTGTAGAAAACAGAAGTTAAAGCCATAGACGATAATTAATTAGAAGGTTGGAGAGTCCCCTTTTTTTATGATAGGCTGAAAGAACGCATGTTTTTACAAAGAAGGGAAGGTCAAAGTCAAAAAGCAGATATAAAATAGTTTACCGGAGGTGCAAGCTCGGAAGCACAAGTTTTGAGAACCGCAGCGGAAATACCATCAAGACCGTACCCCTTCTTAGTTAAGCTCAGAGAAGAGAGAGAGAGAGAGAGAGAGAGAGAGAGAGAGAGAGAGAAGAGAGAGAGAGAGAGAGAGAGAGAGAGAGAGAGAGAGAATAAATAACATCTTTAGAAGAAATTATTAGCCATAAATGAGTTGGAGGGAGAGAGGGAGAAAGAGAATAAGACAAAAGATCAAAGTGGAATTTGAAGCAAAGGTTTGAGCAAAGAGTTCTGCTTAGCTAAAGGTAAGAAGGAGTGTGTCCGTCGGAAGCACTGGAGGATCATATCACGTTGCTTTACCACCAACTTATAGTTTATTCAAAAAGTGTCTTTACCAAAATAAGGAAAAAAAATTCGTAGTATCAAAATTGACTGCACTTGTGTCTGGAAGCCATTTTCATATTTTGGAAGAGAGAGCGAATCCCAACTACGTGTCGAGATTCTGGTTTGAAGAAAACGGAATCCCTTCGCTAAGAAAAATACCTGCTAGTGATGAACAAACAGGTAGAAGAAACAACGAGGGAAAGAATGTTACCTCCCCATTACCCAGAGAGAATCCATTCCCGAATGCCTCGCAACTCCGTAGGACCCTCCCACGGAAAGTTAGTTTGGAATTATTGAAAGTCGACAAAGTAACACCGCAAGTCGCAACAAGTACGAATGCTTATGGTCACAACTTTTCCCACTCAACGCTGGTTTTGTCTTCTACGAAACTTGACTAAAATAGAACGGAATCAAAGGTAAAAAGTTGATCGAGGAACCAGAGAAGGAAAAAGCTTTAAAAAAATAGGAGAAAATTTAGATTAGGAAAATGGCTGAAAAGGTGGTTGACCTCCAAGACATCGGACACCTCCTTAATATGTGCACATAGGGCTTTAAATGTCATTATTCAGCATGTTAATGTGTATGTTTGTACACAAGTCAATATTCATCAGCATACATGTCTTATTAGACATATATCTGTTATCGTAGGTTAATTAATTTGTGCCATTATATTAATCAAATTATTTAATGGCATAATGCATGTATTTGTATGTATACATGTATATATTTGTATGTATGTAATTTGTATGTATACATCGGATTGTAATACTGTTCTTGCGGATGTGATATTTTGGATGATGTGGATGCGGTGGCATCTCTTTAACATTTTATCTACTCTATTTTAGTAAAACAATATAAATATAAAAATATAATGACAAAGCGCTTTGAAGCGTTGAAAAGCGTTGAAAAGGAGACAAGTTTAAATGATTGAGGTCCAACTTTTCCATATGCACCCCCAAATTTCTGTGCATCTATTTTTTATTTCTCTAGCTTCTTTGAAAGCAACTGTCAACAGTATGTTTTTTCCGCCATTGTAAAGCATGGTATGATGTTCGGCCAATACCTAACTCTCACGAAAATGATTCGAATTTCAAACATAGTCGTGATAAATAGATTATAAGTTTTTAGTTAACATAACTAGTGAGATTCACTTTGAGTCTTAGTGTAAGTAAAGTTCCAATAAAATATTTAAACTCTCTTGCTCATCTAATGTGGGTGTATTTCTTGTATTATAATAATAATTCATCCTTGGGTGTTGTATTTTCCTTGTAGCTTTTTAAGATCACGTAATTAGACTAAGTAATATGGGCTTTTATTCTTTACCGTGAAAATTGGTGTTCAAAGACAAATTTGTACCAATTAACTTTTTATTCAACAATATAATTAGGTTTTACTTGAATCAGTTTTATTTTTACTTTATTCGAGTATCTAAAAACTACCTAGAAAATTTTAGCATCTGAAATACTACAGATCATATAACTAATTTTTAAATTTATAAGGTAGTATTCAAGAATGATGCTTTAATAATTTTAGTATTTTTCTCCTTCTGTTTGTTTGATCTGGTTTGCTTATCGTAAACTTTGATATTAGTCATTGAACCTATTAGTATTCAGGATCATGCGAGAGTTTTTACTTTCCATATATATAACTGATAATTATCTTTATAGTTCTTATTAAAAAAGACAATGTCGTATAATATAATATATAATATAATATATATATTAAATATATAAATAATAATTAAAACTAAGTAGGCCCTATATGTATAACTTTTATTAATAAACATTAATCCCATCGCACATATTTTATGAACATGCGGATAAAATTTCGCAAATATTCCAATTCGATGATTGGATATCCAAATAATTATTTCTTTTTACTAAAACTTATCAAGAATAAAATAATTAATGAATTATATATAATCAAATGTTAAAATACTCACTGAAGACTCGCCTCAGTCGGTATAAGAGGCCCTCGCAGTGAGTATAAGGCATATAATTCTCTAAGAGGCTAAAGTAATACAGAAGAAATGCAAAAATTATAATATTTCTCCGAAATATTTTAAATAATTATTGGAATATAATTATAAAGTACCAAAATATTGTAAAATCTTTTAGAACAAGCGATGTTTATAAATATAAAAACTGATTTATGAATATCGGAATTCAGAATTCTCGGCTACAAACTATTAAGTTTATCACAAAAAATGTTTAATAAAATAAATTATCAATATTAGTCACATATTAATAAATATAATCAAAAGTCTAGGCAACATAAAAATGACAAACATTAGTGACTTAAAAGGAATGGTAGACTATGTTCAAATTATTATATTAATTTTAGTTTATTTGTTGTCATGAGAAACAACCAATCGACATTAATTCAGATTTGAAAGAGCAAGGGTTTTTGGCAAAATAACCAATTCCTTATAATACGATAATAAATAGATTTACAATATAAAGTAAATTTAGACACTGCTGATAAAATAAACATGTGCGATCATTTCTTAAAATTTCCCTAACAAAATGTCTCCAAATTTATTTCTTTTACTTAAGCTGCGGAGGGATGATAAGTTTATGATTAAACATAGTATATATGTAAATATATTAAGGATTTTGGCTCTTTTACATATTGCAAATTTGAATTATATATATATAATATATATAGATTTAAGATATATATATAATAATATATATATATATATATTATTATGATATAATATATAATTTATATATTATATTAAAATTAAAAAATAATAAAATAATAATATAATATAATAATAATATATAATTAAAATAAAATATATATAATATATATAATGAAATAAATAAATAATATAATATATTAATAATATAATATAAAGATATATCTAAGAATATTGACATAATTATGATATATATATTAAATATAATATATATATATAAATATAAATAAATAATATAATTATATAATTATATATAAATATATATAAATATAAAATATGATATAATATATAAATAAGATATATATATTAATATATAAATATAATAATAATAAATTATAAATATATAATAATATAATAGTATAATATATAATATAATATAAATAAATAATATAATATATATATTAATATATATATATATATCAGTTATTAATATTTATAAATTACACTTATTTATTGTACATAGAAGTGTTATTTTTGATTTCAGAAATACTGGAGTTTTTCTTTTATGTAAAAGTATCGAAATATCAGTATTACTATTATAATGTAAAATTAATGTTCTACAATATCCGAAAATATGCCGAAAAAGACCTAAAGGGAGACGTGACCACTCAGTATGTCCAGAGGAGTAGGGGCCCACCTGCGTATGCTGATAAGACAAACACTGTCTCCTCGCCCTTAAATTATAGAATAATTCAAGGATATGCCATGGTATTTAGTGCCTTGTTAAAAGTCGTATCGTTAATTGTGAATTGATTGTGTGGAGAACAAATATTGAATGAAGTTATGATATGAATAATTAAAGAATCAAAGAAATAATAACATGGGAGACTCTTTGTTAACCCTGTCCCCCAACCCTTTAAATAATTAGTAAATGGGATGGTGGTAAAGACTTACTCATTTTGGGTATTGTACCCTATAGGGAAGATGCAGAGTAGTATAATGATAATAGTATATATACTATATAAAAGCTATATAATAAAAGTATATAGTAGAATCTATATCTTAAGGCTAGAATAGCATGCTTTATAATAAGTTACTGTAGATAATAATAAAAGGACGTTACGAATATATAGGACAACGATTATAGGTTAAATGGGTATACATAGAAAAATACCTCCCACCTCACTGGACACAGGGAAAGCACCTAAGTCTAGGAGTGTACGATCCGAGGTCAAGCTGATTAAGTCGTCCAAGCGCAGGACACCAAAGGCATTAAGCCCAAGGAGAGATTCGCAGCTTCAACAGTTTTTCGCCCTACGCTGGACATATACGGGAACCTAGGGCGAATCGCCTTAATTCCATTCGTTATGGAGAGTGTCTCACAACGTAGGCTAACTGAAAGCTTACGCAGAGCTTGACCTTAGGTATAAAGAATTAAACATATAAATAAGCAGGAGAAAGGGAGCATAATAATATCATATACAGAATATATGAACAATGAATAGCAATAATATAAGGCCAGACTAGGGCAAGAGAAAAAAAAAATGAAAGATCTACATGAGGCCAATACTCCAATAAAAACATAGCAGTTACGATAGGTATACTACACTCAAACTCACACGGATATTTTTATTTTTATTATTATTATTATCATAGGTACTATTATTATCATGCGAAACCAAAACTTCACCATGATGTGATATTATGCTACATAAAGGCTAATATGTTTTAGTCATTAATATATTATATATCTAATGGTCTCTAACGTAATATTATGAGTAACTTTGGAAACCTTCTCCCTCAGTGGAATTTAAAAATAATTAAAATATATGGATGAGCATAGAGTATAATCACACCACTATGCACGATTAATTTAAAACACATATTAAATATTAGTTAAAACAAACTTATATCCACCACCATTCATGTGACAGAATAAAAATAAATACTTTCACTAAAAGGATGGTTTCCTGAGTGTCCCTTTTAATTGTACCATTGGGTAAGCAGAAACTATTAGAGGAAAATTTACTTAATATGACTCATAATAGATATAGTAATTGGAGAGGATACTGCAAGCTATTACCTATTTTTAAAAATACTTCAATTCTGAAAAAATTTCTGCGTTTTCAAAAGGCGTCTTGTTTTAGTCAAAAGCCCATCCAATAAAGGCTTTTAGCAATCGCCAAAATGACATAGCAATTGCGATTTTCAAACACTTTCTGCACAAGTTCCTCGATACCCAAGCAAGATAACTCCTATTATCAATAACAATAATTAAAATTAATCTTATAAATGTTTAAAATTTTACATATGTTTAGATGATATACACAAGAAATCGTATAAATTTTAGGCAAATTCCTTGAACCAGTTTCTGCTACCATTGAAACCAAATCATTAATCATATCTCTCTATAGTATAAAAGAATGACCATTTATTCCCAAACTCGCGTCCACTCTCAGTCTAGGCATTATAAAGACCAGCCACAAATCGACATAATCTTCCCAAAGTTATCGCCTGGAAGCTGAGGCGATATACGCCTCTCTTTCACAAAACTCTCTCTAGTTTAATTTAATCACCATGTATTTGAGCTTGCGCCTTTAGAGTGCTTTCCACTGTTATATGTACCTAATAGACCCATCACAGACAGTAAAACCCCCTAATTATTTGGATGAAAGGACTACTTGAAGCGCAGGCATCACAAGCCAATGGATGCGGTGGACATGATCCTGGTATGAATTTTTTCCACCAGGTGACTCAGATCCGGGGAGAGTGTAAGTTTTCCGACGGTCCTTCCTCCCGGAAAAATTTGAGTATAGTTAGTGATTCATCATGAGTAATCAAAATGATATGAGTGACATGATTAAAATATAATATAACAAATATGTTAACAATTTAAAATGAATATTTATATTTAAATTACCTACAGAATATATAGCTAAAAATTATCAAAATAAAATATTATAGATTATAAATGGAGCTATATAAACAATTTTTCTTTCATAGTTAATAGGCACATGAAATTAAAGCCAAAAAATGGTTAAAATTGGGCCACATTCTAGGTAAGTAGTATTAACCTCATGTTACTTTGCCTAAAATTTCAATTTAGACAATTCAAGAATATTTGTCAGTTCTTAAAGAATTATAGATATAAAATAAAAATTTAACATTTTTTAAACTTCTGTCTTCGCCCCTGAAAATATTTATTTTTATTTAAACATTTGTTTGATATATATATATAGCCTACTACATTTATTAATTTACACTTACGTAGCTGTTAAGTAACTTTTACCTCTATAGTTTTATCAATATTGATATCAATGATATCTCTATAGGTATTCATACATTCTGAAGCCAAAAGTGATTATCTTCTTTTGCATTTTAATATTCTTAAGTTTTTAAAGTCGAAAACTGGTATTTTAATATTTTGCCACAGAGGCTATTGTGTAAATATTATAAAGCTGATGTTTTTTATTACTGAACTCTTTTAACTTAAAGTGTATATACTGGTACAGTATATTTTATTAATCTAAAAATAAAGTGTTGGAAAAGTAAATTAGGTAAATTGAACCCATTAAATGGTTAAAAAATAATTAAAAATTTATGATGAGGCTCATATCAACGAATATTTAGAGAAAAGTATTAATCAAAGTATCAGTAAATTTCGGATTATAGGGAATGATTATTTTTACTCTCGAAACCATAAAAATGAAATATATTGAAATGCATTAATATAGTCAGATGAAGCTCATATAACATCATTTTTGTATAGTAAATATACCAAAAACCTAAAAATATTTATAGAAAAAAAAATATATATATATATTATACCTTTAATTTTAAATATTGATATATATATATAGTAATAATCTGATAAATCATAATTACAATATGCAGTTTTATCTTTAGAATAGGGACAGGACAAAGTCACATGGGCCTTTTGAGACTGTCCCAGCCAACTAAATAGAATCAATCACCCAACATGCTCATGCAAATCTACAAAATTTCTCTTTTGCTTGTCAATAACTTATAGTACTGTATATATGTACAAAGTCTATTGCCAAAAGAAAAATATTATAGCTAAAGTATATGCCAACCACACTACAAGGTTAAATAAGTTTTTCATAGTCATAACATGCAGTTTAACTTTAACCTTAATAACTGCCATAACTAAAAATAACTGCCATAACTAAATGTCTATCAATTTGGCTTAGTCAAAATATAGCTACTATATGATACCCAAATCATCCATATACCTATCCATTCTTAAATGTAGTAAGTGAGTCACACTCAACAACCTCCTGCGGCAAACCATTCAAAAAATTAACAATCTTATTAGTATTACTGAATGAATATTTTCTTACATCAAGATTACGTCTTGTTTTTAATTTGAAAATCTTAGTGTCACCTTGTAGCAGATTTTACTTTAAAATAAAAACCTGGACTACAATAACTTGAATCAATAGGTAGTGAGGCTGCCTTCCAGGGTAGATAAAGGGGAAATAAATAACATACCCGTACATCTTAAATTTATTAAAAAATAATATTTCAAAAACCCACTAAATATATTTATTATACACTTCGTATTTCTTTGTTCTGGTATCCCAATACCCCTTAACCCAACACTGCCTTCTATAGGTTACCACTACCAATTACTTCAATATACCCTCTACCTTATGCAGTATTAACCAAAATAACGTTAAACATACACCATATAGACATTACAGACATATAAATATAATGGTCGATAAATTCTATAAAAATAAAAAATTAAAAAAATATTAAATATACGGAATGGTTAATTAAGTAAATAGTCTTTTTTTCAATTATAAAAACAGTTTTAGTTTTAATAGTTTGCAATTCACTGCACTCTTTGGTTAAGTTTTATGTTCAATTTTTTTAAATGTTTTTTTTTTTTTTTAATTTTTCAAAATGTTTTTTTTTTTTATTTTCAAAATGTTTTTCTATATTTTCAATCCTCACTTAAGTTTCATTTTCCCCTTTTTCACTTATTCTTTTAGTTTGTCTTTCCTAATCTCAATTTTCACATTTTTTAAGTTTTATTTCTTACTTGTGTTTTTTCGGTTTATCTCTTTCAATTTTTCAATGATTCAAATGTGTTCCTTACTTCATAATTTACACTTTCATTGTTCCTTTACATTTTTCATTTTTTTTTTAGGTGTTATTACACCATGTAAATAAATCAATCAGTAACCAGTACCAAAATCCTCTTCAACCACTTAGGAACCCAATCACAGAAATTAATCCTTCCGCATACAGAAAATCCAATTCCATCAAAAATCCGTTCCAAAAAAAATGTAGCTCCAAAAACAATCCAGAAAAAATGTAGTCCAAAAAAGCCAGCTCCAAAAAAAAACTGAAGAGATACAAAAAAAAATCCTAACATAATATAATATATATAGCTATAGAAAAATTATGAAAATAATAAGTTAATTGAATTAAATGAAATTATGAAATTAAATGAAATTATTAATCAAATCAAATAAAATAATCATAATAAATCAAATCGAATAAATCTTGAAACAGAAATTAATATATCAAAAATAATTAAAAATACAATAAAGAAAAATTAATATTACCTGGCCAATGTTAGTAGCCATTTTTTTCTTCTACTTTCCGAATTCCCAAATCACAATGTACCTTCACCTTTACAGACTTCCATTACTTCGCTTCCAAACAATCTTTAAAAAACAAAAAATCTACTAAGATCAAGAAAATTACCAAGAATGAAATAATTAAAGTAATAAGAAAAATAATAATTACCCGTACCATAGAAGGATTCCAAATCCAAAAGAAAAGTTTCCCACGAAACCATGAAACCACTAAACTCTTCAACCGTCTACCAAACACAGTCCACAATTCCTCTATTAAATAATAATCAGGGATACAATACAAGAATCTTTCCAAATTAATTAAATCCTACGGAAAGACAAAAAATATATACATAAAAAAAAAAAAACAATTAGCAACATTAATCTACAATCATTCACTTTCACTCAAAACAAAAAATGAGAGTGGTGAATGCCGTGAAACAAAGAAGACGAAGGTAATAAGAACCGTTGAAAAGAAAACTACTAACTACTGAAGTCGTCAGAACATCCACCACTCACTAATCACATGGATTCCCCCCCTTCATAATACCCTCATACATGTCAAAATTAAAAATACCCCAATATGAATTAAATATGATACAAACAAAGACTATACTATACTTACAGACCTACACTCCCATGATCTCAACTACTGTCTGACTGACCGACCTGCTGAATGTCCTTCCAGGGCCTAAGACTGTCTGACTTTACTAAAATACTTACCCTAAGGGCAGCTCACCTCAATTCCCTCTCTTTCTCCTTCACCATCCTGTTCTGGTTCGCTTCTCTCACTTAGATCACTTAGATATACTCTATTCTTTTACTCCTTTTCTTTTGTCACATGCATATTCATATCTCTTTCTTTCATATTCCACCAACAATCGTTTTCCTCATGTCCCCATCTATGACATTTCACGCATTTTCTTATATTCTCTTCTCTCGTCTGACATTGTTTCGAATTATGTCCTTTGCACATTTTAAACAAACCATTTGATCAACACAGTCTTTTGTCACATGTCCATCTTTCATGCATTTAAAACATCTTATACCTCCCTTCTTCCAACACTGCCAGCCCATGTGCCCCTGTCCTCGGCATTTATAACAAATTTGTCTTTCTTCTTTTATTCCCTCTCTAGTTTCCTTATACACTGCTCCTGTACTTTCATTCATAGCTTGTCTATTTTTATGTTCTTCTCATCTTTTCTTTCTTCAAATATACGTAACATTTGCTTCCTAATGTTGTCATACTCCAATTCACCTTCTCCACATCCACTTATTATGATCTGCTCTTCCCATGTTTTCAGATTTGCTGAGTATAGTTAATGTGCTCCTTTCACATCTGTTCCCCATTCACTCATACCTAAACATATCGCTTCACTCATGACTTTAGCATATCTTATCACATATTCTTTCACGCTCTCTTTCCTCAATTTTCAACACATCTAACACACTACTGAATATCTCTACTCTTTTGTCCAACTTATATCTCTTATCTAAGGCTGATAAAATTAAATTCACACCTCCTTCTTTTGATAATTCCCCCATACTTATATTCTTTATGTCCTCTGCCTCCCCTTCTAACCCTTCTAAATGTAATCTTATAATTAAACCATTTTGTCTCACTCTCTCATTCAATTGTACCCAATCACTAACCTTCAGTCTCCATTTCTCATAATGTGTCTCTTGCCCCGAAAATATAGGACACTTACCTATCATTCTACACTCTACATCCTTCGTTTGATCCTCATCATTGGAACCCATTCTAAAGTAAGAAAGTAGCAGAGTTGCGCACTGATTAAATATATTCTATCAAAATAATGACAGGTAATTTACCCTACTATAATATTATAACTATATTATAATTAGATAAATATACAAATATTAAAGTTACCTTATTTAGTATAGATGACTATTAGTATAGCTCTCGATAAATAATAAATAAAGAATGAATAAAAATAAATACTGTACTATAATATATAAATATGAGGGTTAATAGTATATATATGTTAATACAGTCTCGTAATATTCGCACTGTCCAATCCAGTCAATATTATATTAAGTCACGTCAATTTTATAATACCATGATGAAAATCCATATATGATAAATAAATGAATAGCTATATGATAGCTCACTACTCTCTCACTGATGATGACACGTCTATGATATGATAATGGAATGTCTATCCCTCTGGTTAGATGTTGGATCACACTCTTTAATTGTTCCTATATTCACCTCAAATACTATGTTTATTATTATTATTATTTTATCCTTATATATTTTATAATTTCAACAAAGACTTAGGTAACTGCAACAAAAAATTTATATAGCAGACGATGATGATGATAGTACTCTTCATCACTGTCTGCTATCAGCTCATTTTTTTGTTTCAGTCCGCATGATTTGCCAAGCATTTTCTGGCATGTCCATAGAGTTCCACATAAGTTTTTTGATCAAGAATTACTCCCAAGATATTTGACTTCAGTGGAGGGGTTTATAGTGATTCCGCCAATCTTGAGAGCTATGTAATTCAGCTTTCTCTTATTGGTGAAAGGCACTATAACTGTTTTGCTTGGATTGATGTTCAGTTCTCTGCCTAAACACCAATTGTAAGCAAGATTTAGGGCATGTTGCATAAGCTCCATTAGAGCCTGTGTGCTTGCCTCTATTGATAATTACAATATCATTAGTGTATCCTTGCACAATCCTGATTTGCTAAGTTTGGTGATGAGGTCATCAACCACTATGGTTCACAAAAGGTGACACCACCCCTCCCTGGGGGCATCCCCTTAAGATGCCACAGTGATTTTCCTCTCCCTGTCTAGCTGAAATATGTCTTATCCCCAACATTGCCTTTATCCAGGCAATCATTGAGTGTTTAATGCCTTTGTCGGCAGCAGCAGCTTCCATTGTTGTATACAAGGTGTCAAGTACACCCAGTATTTCCAAGAAAGTGCACATTGCCACTTCCTTGTGTTCTAGCACTTAATCTAGCTTGGATACCACTTGAGCTGTTTAGGGTGCCAACTGTTGATTTACTGGATTAGTAACCCCATTTATTAAGGTGAATTTCTTTTTCTAAGAAAATTTCTACCCTTATGCGGTAGTCAATCATTTTTTCTATTGATTTTAATATGAATGATTATTGTTCGATTTGACACGGGGTCAGACATACGGTAGTGTGTCTTCCCGTCTTTAGGGATGAAAACCACCCTTACCTTCCTCCTCAGCTGGAGAATATATTCAAGAGCATAACTCGCCCTAAAGACCTTCACCAGCAGTGGAAGTAAACTCTGTCCTTGTTGAAATGGGACAGGAAATATTCCATTCTCTCAAGGAGATTTATATGGGCCAAAGGAGTTTATTGCTCATTCTATCTTTTCCAGGGAGAAAATTCTGCCAGACAGACTCAGCCCATTTGTCAGAGCTTCCACATCTCCATTCATTCCTCCTCTCAACCCTCAACAGTTTCATTGTGCAGAAAGTGAGTATTTGAAAGTTCCACTAAGGTTTCCCTGTGGCCAATTGTATAGAGCTGCAATCTTTTTTTAGGAGAAGGCTTGGGCCATTTGATTGGTCTTTTGTGAGCACTTTATGTAAACGTGCAGCTTCAGGTTGACTCAATGTCTCCGCACAGTGTTTTCCAGTCCTTTTGGACTTTGAGTTCTCTGTTATAAGCAGTTAAGGCTGTTTTGTATACTTCCCAATTTTTGTTTCACTTAGCTTTGTTGTCTCCTGGTCTTAGCCCTTAGAGTGGTCAGTTCTTGGTTCAACCAGTGAATTCTTCTAGTTACCCTCCTTTTTTTCATAGGGAAATTGTTTTAATATGAATCTTGCACGAGTGTATGGGCAGTGGATACATCCAAGTCCTGTGAATTAAATGGTCCCTTTATATCCTCCACACTCTGCTTAAGGAGCTCTTTATAAAGTATCCAGTTTGTTAGCTTGGGTACTCTCCACTCCTCATCAACTTTATCCATAGCTATGATTTCAAATCTGATGTGCCTATGGTCCGAGTGAGAGACCTCGTCAGACACATGCCAGTCTAAGGCAGCATTGGTTAAAGTTCGGTCTAAGAACTCTTGTCTATTTGATGTAATAAATGTGGGTTTGTTGCCCTCATTTACATCATCAATACCATATTGAGTTAAGAATTCGAAGATATACTCACCTCTCTTGTTGATGTCACTGCTACCCCACAGTGTATGATGAGCATTGGCATTGCAGCATAAGATCAACCCAGTGTTGCGTTGTTGACTATTGAGGGAGCCTTTGCATTTCCTACAGAGGAGCCTCATGGATTCCTTGCAAAAAGTATGCTGAGGCAGTTATACCCTGCATTGTTGACACCTCTACTAAAGCTGCTGTTAGGTCTCTCATGGTAAAATCTGGAATAGAAAGAATTAATTCCGCTGCTAAGAACCATCGCAGCACAAGGCATGTTATGGTCACTACAGTAGATCAAATTACCCATTCCACTTATTCCTTTGATTTTTCCTTTTCTCGCTTGTGGCTCCTGTATGAAGTCTATCTTTAGCCTCTTACAAACAAAAGTTTGGATGAGGAGCATCTGTTGCCGCCTTTGCATGATATAGGTTTATTTGAAGGCAGCCTAGATATTCTTTACTCACCATTAGGTTTGGGGCCCTGAGTGGGTCCCCTCAGTGAGATCAACAATTGCGAGCCACCATTCCCATGCCCAGTGGCCGCCTTGATCGAACCTCCTCTTTTTTGCCGTTCAACTCAGATTGTGGTTTGTTTCACAGGAGGGGTCATTTCACCAGGGGTGGGAAACAAGTTCCCATCTGCTGGTTTTCCACCCTTCTCCTATGTTTTACATTGGCAAACTTGTAGTTAAGAAGATAGTTTAGAGATCCCAACTTAGTTTTGGAGTGTTGGTCCAAAGAAAGGACCAATTGAACTGTCTCATCCCTATCTTCCCTCCTCAGGATCTTCCACTCTTCTGTTTTTAGACCATAACAGCTGTTAGGTGAGTATTGGAGCATTGTGTACAAGTTTGGACCCTTTATTTAAGGAAAGACATAGATATGCAGGAGAGAGTGCGAGTGTAGAGCAACAAAGATGACTTCTGGGTTTGAGGGTAAGAGCTATGAGGAGAGGCTGAAGGAGTTAGGAATATTTTCTGTAAAAAGGCTATTTCTCAGAGGGGACATAATACAAGTCTACAAAATATTACATCTATTGATAATACAGAGATCAATAAATTTTCATAGTAGACCATGGACGGGAAACAAGGTAATGGGACAGATTTAAAATTAAGAAAAGTCATCTTCTGATTGGGTGAGAAAACATTCATTCAGTATAGGGTTGTTAACTTTTGAATAGTTTAGCCACAGGAAGGTTGAGAGTGCTACTCGACTGCAACAATCAAGAAAGGATTGGATAGGTAAATGGAATGGTTTGGGTATCATATAATATATTTTGACAAGCCAAAATTGCCAGGTTTTTAGTTACAGTTGTAATTTAGGTTAAACTTCAATGTATGGACTATTAAACAAAGTTATTTAAAATTTTAGTTGGGGTTAGCATGTACTTTAGCTATAATTTTTTCTTTAGTTGTAGACTTTATATACTATATATATTATTGACAAGCCCTGGGGTGCTGTGTGGGTGCATGAACATGTTTGATTCTATTGGGTTGACTGGGACAGTCTCGAATAGGGCCCATGTGGCTTCCTACTATCCTACTATCTCTATAGAATGTTTCTATATTATTTTAGTATTTTCATAAACCAGAAACATGTTTTAAATACTTTAAAGCAGAAAAGTAAGAAAAAAATATGAACTAAACTTAAATATTGAGTTAAAAATTATTCACTGCATGAACAAGTGAAGTATTTGTGAAAAGCCTTCTCTAATCTGATAGTAACTTTTAATTCTATTGTTAATGCTATATATATATATATATATATAATATAATATATATATTATAGATATATATTATATATATATATATATATATATATATATAATAATTAATATATATATATAATATATATATATATATATATATATATATATATATATATATATATACTAGACTCAAATAAATTAATTTCATTAATTTATTATATTTTTTCTTTTCAGTGAAATTGTGTAATTTTAGAGAGAACAATATTTGTAGTTTTTCAATATGAAGTGTGACAGTGTGCTTTGATCTAATTTAGGTCAATTTAGGTCTCATATATTTTCTTAATTTTCTTTCATGACGTTTGTGATGACAATGATGTCATTTTGTGAACCACTTACCTTAAGGAAGGAAATATGCTTAGGTTACATATATTTGTTGGTGCTATTAACGGGACTACCAGGTGAGGAACTTTATTTTTTTTCCATTTTTTTTTCATAGTAATTGGGATTATCCATAGGCTTTATCAAAGCAAATTTGTTGTTGTACACTAGTGTATGCGCAAAATTATTTTCAGGAGGGGTTGGAGGAGGCTGATTTTCCAGTGTACAGTTTTTTCTGTTTCTCGTTTTCCTTTGCTTTCATTTGAAGTTTTTGTTAAAATTTTGATTCTCAAATTTTTGGAAGGTCTGTAACCCCTCAGACCACCCTTCTGCATACGTAGGTTTTAAATTTTTGTTTGTTTTTTGTTTTAAATAAATGATGAATACCGTGTTTTTTTCTTAACTTTATAGGCAATGTGAATTTGACTAAACACTTAACCAGCTAATTTACCTATAATTTAGTTTTCTTCTGGTTTTTACTTTTTATTTGTCTTTCCTTTTGGTATTGTCAATCATCCACAAAATATAAACAATAGTGGCACCAGCACTGAACCTTGTGGGGACATCACTCTTCACCACTTCCCCTAATGTAAATATATGGTCTTCTATTCCTCAACCACTCTTTAATCCAACCTTGCGCAAACTCCATCTATAGCTACCACATTGTGATAGCTTTTGCATCAGCTTTATATGGGGAACCTTATCAAAGACTTTCCTGAAGTCTTTTATAACAAGAGATATGTTAAGCTAACTGGCCTATAATTTCCTAAATCTTCCTTACTACCTTTCTTATAAATGGGCACAACATATGCAGTTTTCAGTCCTCTGGTATCTCACCAAATGTTATAGATCTTTTAAAAATCAAACACAGTGCCTTTGCGATGTTGCTACTACCCTCCTTTAGAATTCTACCATATATACATCAGGACCTGCAGTTTTACTTGGGTCATTGCGGTCCAGTAAGGATTTAATTTCCTTTACCTCAAATTTTAAATAGTATTTATTTTTTGCATACCAGAACTATTTCTTATTTATTTAATGAATACTGGAACTATTAGGCTCTAAACTACTATTCAATCTTTCCTCACTGAATATTGATGCAAAATAAAGATTAAAAAAATTTCTAATCTGAACTTTAATTGGCCCAATTGTCCTATTCTTACTTTTAAATTTGTAAAAGCTAAAAGAAACTTTTTTTGGGTCCTTACTACTATTTCTAGATAAATTAATTTCTGCCTCTCTATTTGCCTTTATTGATTGGTTAAGTTGATTTCTATATTTCATATAATTTTCTAAATCTTCCTCCTCCTACTACCCTTAAATATTTTGAAATATCTTATGCGTTTTATCGATTTTCTCCTTCTCTCTCAATCCCACCAACTAGATTTTCTCTTTGCCACCCTAATGGATCGTATCTTTTAAAATATATTGACTGAATATTCATAAAAAAAATTTTATAGTCTTCGCACATGATAAAACAATTTTGTTTTTTAAACTTATCCCAGTCAATTACTTTAAGTAATGTCTCGAAAGTTTGCTTATAGATCAACCATTTTGATAATTCTAAGATCTTTTCCTTTAATATAGCTTTGCGATTTTGACGCAGAGCACTTGAATACTCAAGATTAAATATTTAAATTTTCCTCAACTCCGACATATCAATTATATACTATTATTGTTTGTTGAAAAATAAAAGCTTGAAAAAGAATATGCAGTTGTCAGACGAGATTGAATAGCCATTTCAAAATTCAAGAACCAAATTTCCGAAAATGAAGTGATAACAAAGAAAAAAATATTATTTTTTTTTTTTTTTTTTTTTTTTGCTCATTCCAATAATAGCCACACTGTAGTACTACAAGTTTTATTTAATTATCTTTAATTCTAGAGTGTTTTTTAAATTTTTTTTAAAAAATGTCTACTGTATTAGGTTAGGAAATTTCCTTAAATAGAATTTCACTTTGAAAAAATGTTTTTCTAAAACTTTGTTTTAATAAAAGGATATCTTATGCATGGATTTTAATTTTTCAGAATGTACAGTTTTGTACGTTAGCTTTCAAATTGGCAAAGTAAATTTTCGTTTCAAACAGTTCATAGTGGTTAAATCATGGGGCCTAACTTTCCCATTTACCCCCACATAAATAATACCTGAATAGGGGTGAATAGGGACACCATTGTTATTCTTATTTATGTAGCCTATTATTATTTTAGAGATAAAGTTGAAGATTTTTTTAATATAAAAGAAGCATTTACTCCTATTAAGTAGAAAATTTTTAATATCATATGCGAGGAAATATCATTTCCAAAAAGTTGATATTTCCTATTCGCCCCCCGAATGGGGTGAATAGGACACCACATTTTTTTATTCTTTTTTATGTATCATATTGACATTTTTAATAGTAAGTAATTTTAAAATAATAAACAATTAGCTACCTATATTAAATAAAAATTAAAATAAAAAATTAAATTTACACACAAATATGAATTTCAAGAGATGTCCCTATTCACCCCATATGGTGTACCTAATCACCCCATCAAGGAAAGTCCAAATGAGCTTCATTTAAATTTTAATTTAACGATTATTATTATGACTTACATTATTATTTATTTGTGTGCTTGTGACCTACTATAGGCCCATGTTTTTCAGAAAAAAAAAAATTCTGTATGTAACTGTGTTAGGGAAAAGGAGGGAGACCAGTTTTACTTAAGTGTCCCAATTCACCCCACACGACACTGTCTTGTAGGTTCATGGACCAACTGACTCAAAAAGTTTTCTAGTATACAATTTATAAATACAGAACTTTTATGATTCAGCATACTAGTCAAAGAATCCCACATAATGTCAGGAAAATTATAATCTCCCCATTACGACGAATGCTTTTTTCTTTGTGACATGGCTTTTCCAATTTCTTTCACCATTTCTATATCTATTTCTTGAAACTGGTACAATTTTATACATTTTATTGTGCATAATGATTAGTTTTAATGTCAGTCACTAACACAGATTGAATATTATTTTTAACAAAGTGCTACACCTCCACCACTCCTTCTTCTACAGTGAGATAAGTGAAATGAATATTCACTTATTTCATATTCCTGAATACAGTCCCCATAAAATGCCTCATTAACTCATGTTTCAGTAACTAAAACAAGTATGTTGTAGCTGATTTTACCAATAAAATAAAAACCGGACCTACGAAAGTTGATTCAAAAGAGAGTGGGGCTGCCTTCCAGGACAGAAAAAGGGGATATAAATAAAAAACCATACACCTTAAATTTATTATAAAAAAATAACACCGATCATATAAATATACTTCCTTATATCTAATCCCTATATTGTATCCTGATACCACTAGAGCAATTAGTATGTCCCACGATATCCCACTACCACAACCGTATACCACACTAAACTACTTTACCATCCGATACACCTTATTAGTAGAAATACTTCCAACCTTACAATACCCTATTTTATCATTTATAATAAATATCCTATGTGAAAATTTAAAAAAGATAATATAAATTACTTAATATGTAATAATCGAATCGATATATTTAAATATAAAAAAGTAGATATCAGAAATAGTCAAAGTCAAAGCATGTAATTAGTTTTTAAGAAATTGCCAATCACTTAGTTGTCCTTAGGAAATTTCAAATCGTTTACGTTTGAGTTTTTGGGTTTTATTTTTAAATGTTTTTCTAACAAATTTTCAAAAAATGTTTTTCAAATTTCAGTTTTTAGTTTTCTCACGTTCAGTTCAAAATAGTTCAGTTTTCTTTTCAGTTTAATTTCCAGTTTTGTTCTTTATTTTTAGTTTTTCAAAGTGTTTTCCTCAATTTTCACAAAATATTTTTCTAAATTTTATCTTTAAGAATTGTCTATATTTTATTATTTATTCTCTCTTTGGAAATGTCTTTCCATAATATTACTATTTAGTGTTGTTTTTCTATTTTATAACTATCAATCATAGTACATCCACCACATAAAGAATCTTCCGGTTCCAGTTCCAATAAACTCCCAATTCCAAGAAAATCCAACAAACCAACTCCAGACAGACAAAAACAAATCAGCCTCAGGAAAAAAAACTGAAAAGATACAAAACAAAACATCCTAACAATTAACATATAATACAAAGAAAAAAAATATGAAAATATTAAATAATTAATTTTTAAATAATCAAAGAGTCAAAGCACTAAAAAAAAACACTGAAATCCCTGGCACTCCATGTTCGTGGACGTTCCATCTCTCGCAACCTAAGAAAAAAAAGCAATTATGAGACAACAAGAAAAAAAACTAAATAGCCGAACCACCACAATGCTACTGTTTTATCATCGGAGATTAATGTTGGAACCTTGTCCACTTAACTTCTCTGAATCTCACTTAAGCATTTGATATTCAATGTGCTCTCACCTGTATTGTTATCACCTTTATTTAAACCATAGCAACCTTAGTTACTGTTAGTACCACCATTACAATCACCATATTAATATATATATATATATATATATTATAATTATATAATATATATATCTAATATATATATATATATATATATATATTATATATATATATATTATATATTATATATATATATATATATATATATATATATATATATATATATGATGAGATATCGAGACCGTAATTATCATAAAATCTATTACATGAATAAATCTATATATGTCCATTTATGTATTTGATTAATATATATATATATATATATATATATATATATATATATATATATATATATATATATAATATATATATATTATATATTATATATAATATATAATATATATAGTAATATATAATTAGGGAACCGATAGTATCGGTATCGGTACGGTATCGGTAGTATCGGCCATTTTTGATGTATGGTTAAAATGGCTGATACTTAGCCGAATACTTCTTACTTTTTGGCGTGAAAAATTCCTTTTAAAACTTGTTAGATTCAATAATAAATCAGTCGATATAGATAGCTAGTACTAGTTTATGTTTTTTTTTTCCTCGATTTCCTTTTTAACTCAGATTTTTGTTTCTCCATCTTGGTCTTTAGCGCAAAATTTACCAATTACCAATTGGAAGCCCATTATATAATTTATACAGATTTATCTACTTTTTTAGTTGATCAATAGCTATTTTTTATTTTTTTTGTACGCAATTTCGTGGAGAGCGGTGAGTGCGTGAAAGTGGTTTCTGGAATATATTCTATTTAGATATTTGCTTGTTAAAATAGGCAGGTTTATTCGTTTAAAATTTAAGGTTTTAGCGTAACGAATTAAATTTCCTTCATTTCTTCCTCCGTCTTTGCTATTCTTCTGTCTTTTTTTTTTTTTTTTTTTTTTTGTGATTTTTTTTTTTTTTTGTGATTGCGTCAGCATGTGCGTGTATGGATAGCAGGCGTTGGCTTTCGTTGACTTTACCAACACAATGGGTGCACTCTAACTCTGCATCCATGGAATACTACCTCTTAAACTCTAAACCTAATTTTATGCTCTTGTGAGGACCAGGATGGCTAAGAATTCGATCCTTCAACTTGTTTTTTTAAAATATCCAACTATAACTTATTTTAAACTTCATTTGAAGAGTGGCAGTATGTGCCTATGAAATAAACACGTCTCGCGAGAACTCGAATCTCCAACTTCCCCATTTCTGTGGCTTAAAATCCTGTTCTTACCTTCTACTACAAATTACTTATGCTTAGCTTACTGTTCTCCTACAGAACAGATTTTCAGCCCTTTTTGATACCTTCTTACTACTTTCTCACGAAGACTGTTACTTATTCCCACCCAAATGCCTAAGTCCTCTATTTAGGGGATTTCAATTTGCACAACTACACAAAACTGAATTGTTGGTTCCTCTCGTACCTGATTTAGGGGTGGTGGGAGGAAGACCAGAATCATTCAGTATTCTCAACGAATCTGGAACAGTTAATTAAATAACCCTACAACGCATTCCGGATCGTCCCCAACCGATTCTTGAACACACTTGACCTATGTTTCACCACTAGAGGTCCCTCTCTATAAATTAACCACCACCTTTCGCTCCCCTATCGGGTAAAATCTGACAAATAACCTTATATTACTTAATTTTAATACTCTTCTCCCAACATCTCAATCCTGCCCCTATGCGGGTTTTTTTGCACTTGATCAGGCCGATTTTGGGAGGGCATTGCGTTGCTTCACGCTAACTATAATTGAAGTTGACTGCTTTGACTTTTAAGACGCTTCAGATTTCTACCGAAGATATAAAGTGGAACTTAATTTGTTAATGGGAATCAGCAGTTCATCCCTTCTTGAAACTAAATCTTTATTCTCCTCAAATCCATGTCGATCGTGCTTTTTCCCTGGCCATTCAGGCTAGAGACAAATGCTTATCGGGTGTGGAAAAAATTCTCGTTCTCCTATCACTTTTGCCAATTTTCATTCAGCTTAGAAATCGGTTGCAGGGATACCTTTCGACGAGCAAAGCGGACTTTCACAAATTTTAAACGAAAATGCACTGACCTCCTTGGTTCTCTAACTGACAAATCTTTTGGCCTCTTGCAAAAACATCTCTAACAAACTTCTGTAAAATCATTCTTTCCTTCCCTTATTCTCGCTCTGATGGATATTCTTTGTAATTACCCAACCTTGAAAAAGGCCAATCAGCTTCTTCGGCCCCTATTTCCGTCTAATTCCAACCCTGGACCGATTCTGGTATTCCTCTTCCTCCTCCTCTCAGGTTTCCATTGCCTTTACTTGTCGATTCCATGTGATCGGCGGCATGAGCTCTGAAAATCTAATGAACGTTAGGAGCGGGTGGCACACCGAAACAAATAAAGATATATAGATTTAAGGCCAATTCCATTCCTCAGAGTTTTGAGGAAGTGTGCTTCCGTGCTAGCTACTCCTTGATGACCTCACCCCTCGTTCAACTATATTCTTCATTGAGCCTCACTCTATAATACTAGCCTATCTACTCAGTGTTTAGGAAAGCTAGTAGCATAATATGTCCAACCATATTTGATATAAAAAATTGATTAGTACGTATCTAGGAATATCTATTAACTAAACATCGCCACTTATATAGCTTCTCACTTGTATTTCTTTTCATATGATCTTAGAAACCCTTTCTGTATATTTTCATTTATTGTATCATCTGGAATCTCTTTCCTCCTATTTTTCTGTAATTACCAGTATACGGCTTTTCGGGTAGTTGATCTAGAGAAAATAAAATCTACTTTATAGTATGCGATATATATAGATCATATTCCTAATTTATAAATACCAGTGAATCCAATAACTTGTTTTAAATGCTGTGCACCCTCTTATTTCCTATGGTCAGATCTTCTGTGGCAGTGGATTTTAGGAAAACTCCGCTCACTGGAATTTTGATTATAAGAATGTACCGGTTGAGGATTTATTTTTCCCGATGGTGGAGTAATTATCCAATAATTTTTTTTTGCTACGATCGCACTATTTATGACATATCTTCAAAGCATAATATAATATAATTTATTAAATATATAATATATATATAATATATATTATATATATATTATATTATTATATTTATGATACTGTTGTATGTATATATTAATATATAATATATATATTATATTTAATTATATAATATTATATATAGTGACTACAGTCGGTGTAGACTGCCGATAGATTACAGTACAACATCCCCTGTACCACAAACATATCATCCACAATATAAAGTCAACAGCTAACAAGTACAACTACATATAAAATTTTCATTTAATTCAGTCCTAAGTTATTTAAATTGATAATGAAATAAATAACTACATACGAATAAAATGATTCGGTATTTAAGTTAAACAGCTCTCTTTAGAACTAATTTTAAAATTGTTAAATGAGAGTTCGTAGTACGTTGTGTCTTTTAGCATCATATCTAGATCTGGATTAATACATTTTTTACTGAAAGAGAAAAGTGTTAGTGCTGTACTATCTGACAGCTCGACTGTGGGTTGAACGTTATTCGATAAATGTCGAATTATTTTTTTACTAAAGATATCCCAAGTGGGTAAACGACAAGCAAATGGAGAGTCGAGTTTCTCGCTCTACCGGTATAGGATCGACGAAGCGTGTGACATTCCTGTTCCCTTTCTTTGTCTCCAGCGTGGCTCTTCGAACCCTCCTAAGAAATGCGAAATAAAATAAAGTGAATAACATTTCCTTATTCTTAGATATAGGATATCATAATATTTTAATCTTTTCATCACTACTTGTTCTTTACTCTTACCTTACTGTACCCTGATAATGAAAGGTTAATGTACGATCTACCGTTGGCCAAGCCCTAAGATTCTTCTCTATCCTAATACATTTAGTCATAGTTATTATTAATATAAAATATATCAGAACCAAACTTACTTAATTTTTTTAAGTATACTCTTCATTCGATGATAATTGGTTGCCATGACAATCTCTAATATATAATACTCGTGGATTCTAAATTTAAAATTCCCGTGTTATAAAGCTTTGTGTTTCTCTTCATATAACTCCTCACGAGCTTCATATTCTATTACGATTCTCGAGAGTATAATTCTCGATATACTGATTGTCGTCCCTCACGTGATCTTACATTCATAGCGAACAAACATTGATAATACACTAACTAAACTCTTAGTAGGAGCATTCAATCTCTTATTTCAGGAGCCTCGAATGTATAGTCCTCCTCCTCTTGAAATAATTTAGATCCTCTAGAGATAAAGAATTATTAGTCTCAAACGAGAGTATGTATGATGGTCGATGTATTAACTTCTGGGGAAACTCCACTCTTCACAATGCTATCAGAAAATATTAATTTCTCACATTATATTCACCAAGTACATTTATAGATACCAAAACTATTAATCTAAACATAGTCTAATCTGAACATCTCTAAAGAGATTCATTGCTTTAATACCTTTGTTCTAATAGAGTAGTCTCTTCTACATTTATCTCTGAAGTTTTTGGATTTCTATGCATAAATGAACGGTATACTAATAATCCTGTTGAATCAAATATTATTTGGATCATCACACTTGGCACTTTAACGCTCACATAATACACACATAAAAAAAGTATATATGGTGATTTATTATGGAGTGATAAATATGAACTCTCGGTCTAGGAAGATTTGACACTCTCACCCATAAGCTATGAGTTGATGTTGCTTTTATGTTAAGGAGTGGTTCTTCAAAGAAAATGTGGCAGGTATATAGTTCCGCAGTGAGGTTGTACTTGAGGAGAGCAATATGAGTTTGGCAGAGACTTAGAGTGCGAGACTGTTTTTCCTCTTTTCTCAGTTAGGACTTCCACCTAGTTGTAACAAGGGTCTCTATATCGGTTGTTACCGTACCCGCATAAGGTGTTTACTACGTATATTATGTAATAGGGAGATTACACTGTGACTCTGTACGTGTATATAGTAGTGCTGGTATAGGCAATATATAGCTGGTATTTTGGTATTTTGGTGGGCGAGGACATGAAGTGCTTGCGAGGTGACTGGGCACTGCAGGTGTAATTCATTACATTCGGTGAAGCAACAAGGGTTAGCGCTTTTAGGTCGAAATAGACATTATTAAGCAGGATAAAAATTCCTTAGATTGGTCGTTGGCACACAAAAAATATAAAATGATTGGGAAAAAGAAGAGGGTTAGCTCGTAGATCGCATAAATAGTGCCTCTCTTCCCTCTCTCAAATAGAGATTTATGAACTACAGCGAATGATTATGTAATTATAAATGATGCGGCTCAGCATACTCTATAGGCAAATGGATTGTGATACTCTTATGATCCTAGTATCACTGAACATACACTTGTATATGATTAGCTTCGGAGCGTGGCTTATAAGCTTCTGAAGACTAGTTAAAATCAAAAGGATTGCTTTATGACTCGATTATGTCTCCCGTATATATGCCTAGTATGTAGAAAGAGGTAAACATAGATGTTCTCGAGCAACCAGTGAGATATGGTGCTATTCATCTGAGAGTGAGATGAAATGAGACTGAAAGTGAGGCTTAGGCGACCAGCTGTTATGTTCTCATCTCTGGAGTTATTTAAGTCATTGATACTCACATGAGATCCGTTTATCAAGGAACCGCACTCCATCGGTTTGGAGGCTGACAAAGGGTAGATGGCAGTTAGAATGGATGATTCTCTCATGTGTCTGGCACAACACTAAGGCACATGATAGGTCTTTTATGTGTGTTAGAGTTAGGCGTGCCCTTTATGTTTGTGCGAGGTATACATTCATATCTTGGCAGATATATCTGTGAGTTCGCGTGCATCATGAAGAAAGTGTAGTTGAAGAGTAATTTCAGCGCTTCAGCTGTTGACTTCGTTGTACACAACTCGCGTGTATAAGTATCGCTGGATGGATGAAATATGCTCTGATATTCCATCCTATATTCGAAGTGTTGATATTATGCTGTTGAGTGGCAGGACATAGTGATACCATCCACATGTATATGTATAACGTTACTCACATTGTACATGCGACTGCGACTCTCTGTAACGTTAGGCTGTGACTAACAATGTATAGATGTAGAGTTTAGCAGAATATTTAGAGATACATAGTTATTTTATGCATTAAGAGGATAAATGTAGATTATATAGCATAGATTTATTGTAGTAAAACTGAATGCAAAATTGGTTGAATCATAAGATGGCAGGAAAGTATGAGCTGATATCGATTCAATTATAATACGTAGAATGTGGAGGTTTATGTCTAAAGGGATTCACGATCAGTGACTGCGCGCCTAGGTCTATACATAGAAAGTGTATGTGTGTTACGCTGTGTAGCTCATGACTATAAACATGATAGTTGAACTATATGGTCTAGGAAAAATAAGAGGTATTGATCTAAAGATACAATGTTGTATTAAAGACTAAATGGACAATCAATAAATAAGCTAGATGTCGTATAGAGTGTGATAAAGGACATATTCAAATCATAAAATGGGAAATGCATCCTATATTGAGAGAGTTGTATGTTCAAAGGTGTATGACAAGAATAATGCGTGTCTAGAATAGAGATATATATAATAATGTAAAGAGATATGATAGTAAAAATGTAGTATATTATCAAATGTGGAAAGCTATTGAATAATTCTGATACACAGTGATTGAGGTTAAAATATACCTTAAAGCTTAAGCTTTGGTTATAGTAGTACCCTCCAACTCTCTCACTCGATAGAGAAATCGAATGTCATCTTGTATCTGGCGATCCGATATGAGTAGAATAATCTGCTAGTCACAAGCTATATACTAGAATAAGGCGATTTAAATATGAACTCATAGGTCATATGGATGCTAATAATGCGAGTTTTTGAGCCTAAAGATAGCAAAAGAGATAAAATGTAGAAAACAATAAGTAAAGTGGAAAGTGAAATGAGGAGAAGGTTTATAATAGAGGGGTATAGATAATAATAGTAAGTGCTACACTCAATGGAAGTGCGTAAGGGAAGCATCGCACATTCTCCACCCATTGGTAAGCACCGATTTGCCATCCTATGTCCGTTCGCCCGGCAGACAGCAGCGTCGTATAATAGCTTGTCTAGAGGCTCGATTTTCATTGACTGGCTACGAGTTCCTTTCCACTCAAAAAGGTTTCTCTCAGACGAAATGATCTAAAATACTTGAGCTGAGTGGGAAAGTTTGAGCTTTCTTTTTATCTCTTGTACGTGGTTCTTACTTACTTGACTATTTAATATATGTTTTATCGCGTGGTATTGGATTAACGGGCCATTCCCTACCGCCAGGCTTGTGCGAAAGAAGGTGGGTTATGGGATGTGTATGATGATGTATATATATAGATGATGATGATATGATTTGATGATGATGATGATGATTGATGATTGAATATTGATGATTATAATTGGATGATGATGATGATGCCGAAAATAAGTAGAATACCTTTCAATTTCAATAGATGATAAATTTTTAGTTGATGGAAGGATACCTCATTCTGTTAATTATAAAAATTACATTAATAATAAAGAGTAATACAGTATATTAATATATCTGTAGCTATATTAAATTTAAAGATTAAATTTATCATAAATTTGTCTATAAATAATAGTGTTCTTTATTATAGTGATTAAGAGGTATTATGATAAATATTGTGATAATTAATTAAATAGTCTCTTTATTTAACGTGTTTTAATATTCTGCCCATAGATTAAGCATAATGCTAGATGCACTTAAACATTTAGAGAATCCTTTCTATAGCTATATATAAATAATATATATTTAATATATATTATACTTGGAGTAGGGCTATTTGATATAATACTATTTTCATTTATAGGTTATTTCATTATTATTCAGTGTGCTTGTGACAGGCATAATATAAAAATTATCTCATAGCATAACCTCCTTATATCTCAAAGCTTACGACGGATAGTAGAGAGTCTGGTTATATTATATTAATGTGTATAGGT
>JABUQX010082837.1:0-2500 GCA_015478945.1 Trachelipus rathkii | reverse complement strand
ATTATTATTATTATCTTTATCTTTTTTTTTATATATACACATATATTATTATTATTATAGGTACAGCTATTATATTAATATTATTAATATACATATTAATATATTAATATTATTATTATTATTATTATTATACATATATTACATATTATTATTATCTATTATTACATAAATTATTACATATAATACATATTATATATGATATATTATGTTATATATATTATTATTATATACATATATTATTATTATATTAATCTTATCTATACACATACATATTATTGAATATTGAGATATTACATATATTATATTATTATACATACACATATTATTATTATTATTATTATTATATCCATTTTTATATTATTAACTTACTTATATATATATACATATTTACATATTATATGATATATATATTATACATATTATTATATTATACATATATGATATGTATATATATTATTATTGTATTATTATTATTATTATATTATATTAGCTGATATTGCGCTTTCTAGATATTATTAATGCTAATATATATATAAGATTTATATATATATATATTATATATATTATATATTACATATATATATATATACCTTATATATATATATATATATATATATATATATATATATATATATATATAGCATATATATATATATATATATATATATATATATATATATACCTTTATATATATATATATATATATATATATATATATATATATTTATTTATATGTATATCTATATTTATATATATATGTATATATATATATATATATGTATATATATATGTGAGAACCTTTATTTGAAAAGTAGAGGTAGTCTCAAATAAGAACCTTTGTTTTGCTTGTAAATTGCACAGTAAATGTCGTTGAAAAGGTTCAGAAGAGTTAATAAAATTTTGGTGTTGTTTATTTTAATTAGCAAGAAGAAAGAGTATTGCGTGCGCATCATGTCTGTCGTTCGAGGATAATGCTTCTTCTTCCTTTAGATGAAAGACGCTTTTTTATAAAAAGAAAAAGAAATGGACCCTTTTATGAGTAATGATGATTGCTTCAACAATGTAGACTTCTGTTTATTTTATATATTTATTTATTTCCTGAGCAAGCTCTGTCTGTACCGAATGAAGGTTCAAGAATATAAGCCTCGTACATTTTATCTATTTATTTATTTTTACGGTAACTCAGGCCTAGCAAGCCGTTGTCAATAAAGAAGGATAGTTGAGCAATGTAAGACTGGTATATATTATATTTATAAATTTATTTTATGGCATGAAAGGCCTAGCAGGTTGCAGTGCTAGTAAATACCTGGAGAAAGTTGACCAATTATATGACTTGTATGTCTCTTAACTCTATATATATATATATATATATATATATATATATATATATATATATATATATATATATATATATATATATTATTATTATTATATATATATATATATATATATATATATATATATATATATATTATATATATTTATATATATTTCATATATATATATATATAATATATATATATATATATATATATATATATATATATATATTATATATATATATGTATATATATATATATATATATATATATATATACATATAAATATATATGTTGTTAAGATATATATATATATATGAGTGATAATATGATATATACATATATTATTACATATTACATACATTATTAATATTATCTATTATTATTAAATATTACATATTATATATATTATTATTACATATACATTATTACTATTATTAATATTACATATTATTATTAATACATATATTATTACAGGCAAATCATATTGGCATATTATATTGTTGATACATACATATATTATTATATACATACATATTATATTATATGTTGCAGCAAATATAAGTTATGATATTATATATTAATAAGTTATTATTACATGTATTATTATTACACACATATTAATCTATATATATATTACATATTACATATATTGATGCATCGATGCATCGATGCATTATAATAATATGAAAGAAGGATATAGTTATTATTATTATTATTATTATTATTATTGAAGAGTTACACATATATTATTATATATATATATATATATTATTATTACATATATTACATATATATATATTATGTTGAGTTATATATATATATTATTATTATTATATATATATATATATATATATATATATACATATTATTTCCTTCTTCTTCCTTTCCTTCCTCCATCTCTTTTACATGTTTCATTCTTTCTTTTTCAATACTTGACTCGTCATCTTTAATGTCACATATGACCTTCTGTGTTGTGTTTTCTTGAACTCTAAAGGCATTTCCATTTTCTTTGAAGACCAATGCTCTTCACCTTTTTTAACATAAAAATTCTACGAATAACGTCAATTCAATTAAATAGAAACGAGTAATAGAATATATATATATAGCAAGTATATATATATATATATATATATATATATGGTTGCTATATATATATATATATATATGGCGCTACACAT
>JABUQX010082836.1:15000-20494 GCA_015478945.1 Trachelipus rathkii | reverse complement strand
AGGGGAAAGTGCAGTATAGAGGATGGAGCAAATAGGTTGAACGAGGGCGGAGTCGCACGAAAGCAGCACTCCCTCAAAACACGGGAGGGATGCCAGTCCGGGCCACGCCCGCCTTCCTGACGTCATAGATTCAGAAGCCAGCACCCGATAAATGTAATCACAGGCAAAGGCATAGGACACCTGAGAGGAGAAGGGAGGAGGAAGAGGAATGCCGAATCGTCCAGGGTTGAGTAGAGGAAAATAGGAGGCCGAAGAGATTGGTCTTTCAGTTGGATTAGCAACAGAACCATCAGAGAGAATAAGAGGAGGAAAGGATGATTTTCAGAAGTTGTTAGAGATGTTTTGAAGAGGCCAGAGGATTTGTCAATAGGAGAACCAAGGAGGTCAGGGCACTTTCGTTTAAATGGAAAAAGCGCGTTTTGCTCGTCGAAGAGTATCCCTGCAACGATTTCTAGCTGAATGAAACATTAACGAGAGTGATAGGAGAATGAGAATTTTTTCCACTCCCGATACGCCACTTGTCTCTGCCTGAATGGCCAGAGAACAAAGCACGATCGAACCATGGATTTTGAGGAGAAAAGATTTAGTCGAAGAAGAATGAACCTGCTCATCCCATCAACGATTACAGCTTCCCACTTTATCGGCAGAAGCCGAAGCGTCTTCAGAGTCAAAGCAGTCACTCCAATTATAGTTAGCGTAGAAGCAACGCAATGCCCCCCAGTCAGCCCGATTAAAGTGCCAGAAAAAACGGCATATGGCAGGATGGAGACTGTTGGAGAAAAGTATTAAAACTTAAAAGATATAAGTTGGGGTCAAATTTACCGATGGGATCGAAGTGGTGTATTTATAGGAGAAGGACTTTGGTAAACATTATTGTAAAAAAGTGTTCAAGGAATTGGTTGACTATTTAAGGGGAGTTGCATTAACATTTGTTTTTTACCCACTCACGGATTGGAGTATAAGGGTGAAAAAAGATTTAAAACAAGAAGAATATTCCCCGAATTCCTGAAAATAGAAGTTTAAAATATATTTTCATTCTTCTTCACCCGTACATTCAAATCGTCGACCAAGGAATTATTTTAAATTCCTTTTGAAAAGTTATCAAATGCATCAACGTGCTCAGAGTTATATTTATTCGCACAAAGGTATTTGTTTTCTTCTTCGACAAGAATCTTAAGGAAAACCTTCTTTGCTCAATGTTGTTGCAATGCGGGGGGGGGTTTTAATTTGTTTGCTTTTTATTATTGTTAAATTATTTTATTTCGCTTTGGGATGAAAATTATCTTTGGTCAAATTAAGAACTTTTACAAACCCAAACTTTTTTTTCTTTTTAATATTCTTATTTTTTATTTATTTTCTTAATCTTCTTTTTCTCATACTTCTTTTTCCATATTGATTTCATAATACATTTATTTCTTTTTTTTTATTATTTTATTATCATTATTATTATTAATATTAATATTATAATTAATATTATTATTATTATTATTATTATTATTATTATTATTATTATTATTATTATTATTATTATTATTATTATTATTATTATTATTATTATTATTATTATTATTATTATTATTATTATTATTATTATTATTTTTATTATTATTTTATTATTATTATTATAAGACTCTAAAATTCAAAAAATTTAAACTGAAATAATATAAATGAAAATTAAGTAATCCTCTTTCCTTTCAATAAAAGTATCAGAAAAATAACAAGCTAAAAAAAAAAAAAAATTAAAAACAGACAAAATAAAATAAATTATAATTGATTTTTTGGAAACTTCCTCTTTGTTAATGAAATTAAATCTAAAATTTCTTTCAGTCAATTTCTTCTCAACCAGAGCACGAAACTCGTAAATCAAATCACTGAAAAGATTTTTAAGTCCTTTATAGGGATGCCGCCAGAGGCACCGATCATATATCGTATTGATATTTTTTTTCGATAGTATCGAAAAAAAATATCGATGATATTTTTTCAGCGATATATCGATTATCGATATTTTATTTTCAGTATCGAGTCAATTATTTATTTTTTCTTTTTTATTTTCTGGAAATTTTAAGAAGGTTCTTTTTTTCATTAAAACTAACATTTAAGCAAAAATGTGTGATTTTTTCAGCGCGTGTGGATGATGGTAACATTTGTCTGACTTCAGGAGTAATTAAGGAAGGAGTCAGATAATTAGTATTACAAGAAAAGAAGTAGAGGCCTATAGGGGAAGAACAATTTCATGAAACTACTATTACGTAATTTACTTTCAATTAGATATTTGTAAAAAGTAATGAAGGTATACTATAATACAGACAATACTAGTTTTGATGTAAGGTTTTAAATCTTTAATAAATTTAAATTTAATCTGAAATTAGAAATGGTTTAAGTTTATATGCGAAGATTTTCTACTCTACTCGAAGCTTTATTCTCTGTAAAACCACCCCCACTGCTAATTTAGGGCCATGATTAGTGTTTACTTAAAAAAAGCAACTTTAGTATTATATTATATATATATATATATATATATATATTATATATATATATATATATATATATATATATATACTATATAGATATATATATATATATATCAGGTGATCTCCTATACTGTGGCTTCTCATGTTTAGCACGAGTTAATATTATAGAAAGGATCGATATTTTACAAATTTCATATGTTACGATAAAATTGCTCTTATTTTTTTGCAAAAATGGTCAAATGAATGAAAATATTACGATTATAAAATAAAAAGATTATGTTAAATTTGAAACAAAAAGAGTATATTTTCAATGTAATTAAAAAAGGGGATCTTCGTGTTGATTGAATAGCGGAGATTGTGTGTGTGTGTGTGAATTAAAATAGAAAATTGTTTATATTGTTGCTTTTGGCATCTCTTTGTTATTCTCTTTATGTATAAATTCGGCGAGACTACATTAAATATATATATATATATATATATATATATTATATATAATATATATATTTATATAATATATATTTTATAATATATTTATATATATATATATTTATATATATATATATATATATATATATATTTATAGAGAGATGAGAGGAGAGAGAGAAGGAAACTTCCTCTGTAAAACCGCGCCTGATTTATATATATATATATAACTATATATATATATATATAATATATATATATATAATATATATATATAATATAGTATAATTATAACCTATATATATATATATATATATATATATATAGAGAGAGAGAGAGGAGAGAGAGAGAGTTAGAAAAAAACTACTGGAGCCCACCTCTGATATATATATTATATATATAATATATATATATTATATATTATATATATTTATATATATATATATATATTTATATAATATATACAGGGTTGTTATCGTTAAAATTGCGAAAAAATTCAGTACGATATTCCTTGCATAAATATAAGTAAAATATGTGTCAGATTAAAACATTTACCGAAAACGCCTGTTTCAAGATACAAGTGATTGAAACCTATGTTGAACAATATCTGATATATTTTCATTACCCGTTCCCTGCCACCCATCCAACCCTAATAGATAAGCACGATATACCGATGGGAAAGGTACCTACCTAGTTAGTTTACTAGTTCCGTATCTCGTTTCATTTTATACATATACTATTCCGTGTCGCGTAAAGTTCTGTGTTCAAGTGTTGTTTATTTTCAAATGAATTACACAAATAGTGAAATGTGCGATTTGCATTTTGTTTACGGTCGTACGAACGGTAATTCATTAGCAGCCATGCGTCTCTATGAAGAAATGTACCCTAATCGTGTCATCCCGCATCATACTATGTTTGCACCTCTCCATCAACGTCTTAGAAACAGGAAGTTTTAAAAAACTTATTTATGGAAAACGGGCGACCTCGCACAGTATCAACTCCAGATGTCGAAGAACAGGTTTCTCAAGAAACTTAAGGGAGTCCTACAACAAGTAACAGAAAGATTGCTGCAACACTACATGTAAGTCATTCGAGAGTTTTCAGGGTATTGAAAAATCAACTTCTGTACCCTTATCACATCCAACGAGTGCAGGCACTTATACCAACAGATTTTCCAACAAGAGTGCAGGCACTTATACCAACAGATGGATGTAACAGAAAATTGCAGACAATCCTCACCATTTATCAGAAATGTTGTTCATCGATGAGGCAAATTTTTCCAGGACGCCATATTCGAAACTTCCACAAACCCAATCCACTATGGGTGATTGAAACCCACCGCATAGTTGAAGCCGCATTTACACAGTTTTCATGGAGGTACTGTTCCGAATCTGTTGGCGACTATTTGATAGTCCATTCTTATTTACCAGCGGAGCTACTTGAGACTTTAATCGCCAATTATTTAACCATGACTTGCCTTTACCACTTACTTGGGAAGAGTCCCATTACAATCTAAGATCGAAAATGTATTCATGCACGACGGCGCTCCAGTTCATTTTCAGTTTAGTTGCTCGGAACTATTTGAACACTCTATATCCACGCCGTTGGATAGGTCGAGGAGGTACAGAATCTTGGCCTCCCCGTTCTCCAGACCTAAATGCAATGGATTTCTCTTCTTGTGGGTTCACCTGAAACATTTGGTTTACACAAGCAACAGTTGAAAGTCAAGAGACATTCAAGGCTTCGCATAAATCGCATTCTGTTGACACAATGTTCGGTCACACACACGGTTATATTTGAACAGTGTCCGCAATCAAGCGTCGCAGAGTAGGCCTGTATGCCGCTGGGAGTCTCATTTTCAACAGTTTTTATAACCTTAGTTGTGCAACATTGCTTTCCGTACTATTAATGTTGTATATTTATCTTCTTAGCTATAACGTATGTATTTTCTTATAATTAATAATTTGAATGAATTTGTAATTACCTTTCCAAATTTAGTTTACTGTTTATTTTAACTTAATGTTTAAATAGGTTTCATCAGCTTGATATCTTGGAAACGAGGGCGTTTTCGATGAAATTGTTATTGACACATATTTCGTTATTTACTTATGCAAGGAATATCAAAACTGAATTTTTTCGCAATTATTAATGATACACCTGTTATATTGAAAATAATTATTAGAAACCACTATTTCATTTTCACCTTATTTATATTTTTACATTAATAATATTGAAAGGACTAATGTTTGAATAAATTTATGATTTTTTATTTAACTAATGTCCGTAAGTGTAATTATGACTTGCTAAATTCGAATTTCAGACTTTGTGTGTAAAAAAGAAAGGTTATTATATCTCTCTCTCTCTCTCTTCTCTCTCTCTCTCTCTCTCTCTCTCCTCTCTCTCTCTCTCTCTCTCTCTCTCTCTCTCCTCTCTCTCTCTCTCTCTCTCTCTCCTCTCTCAATATATATATTATATATATATATATATATATTATTTATATTTATTAAATAATATATATTATATATATATATATAAATATATATAATATATATATATATTATATATATTTATATATATATATATATAATATATATATAATA
>JABUQX010082836.1:7500-10000 GCA_015478945.1 Trachelipus rathkii | reverse complement strand
TTACACTCGAGGTCAAAGGTAACACAGGACCTACATGGTCCTGTGTTACCTTTGGATATCTTTATTATTATTTATTATTATTTATTATTTATTTTTTATTATTACTTAATTATTTATTATTATTATTATTTATTATTTATTATTTATTATTTATTATTTATTATTTATTATTTATTATTTATTAATATTTAATTAATTATTTATTATTTATTATTTTTTATTTATTATTTATTAGTTATTATTATTTATTATAATTTTATTTATTATTTATTATTATTAATTTATATTTATATTTATTATTTATTACTTATTATTTTTTATCTTATTATTTATTTTTTACTATTAAACTTTATTATTTTTTATTTATTATTAAATTTGTAATTTATAATTTATATTTTTTTATTATTTATCATTTTTATTTATTATTTATTATTTAATTATTTATATTTTTACTATTATGATATTATTTTATTTATTATTATTATATTTATTTATTATCTTTATTATTTTATTTATATTTATTATTATTTATTATGTATTATTTATTATTTATTATTATTATTTATTATTTTATTATTCTATTATTTATATTTATATTTATTTATTGATTATTTATATTTATTAATTTATTATTTTATATATATTATTTATTATTTATTATTTATTATTTATTATTTATTATTATTATTTATTATTTATTATTTATTATTTTATTTATTATTTTATTATTTATTATGTCATTATTTTTTATTTCATTCTTTTATCATTTAGTGTATTATTGGTTATGATTTGTTTTACAGATCGTAATTATATTTTTTATTATTATTATGATTTATTTATTTCAAAATTTATTTTTCAACTTTTATTTATTTTTCTTTATTATTTATTATTTTTATTATTATTTATTATTTATTATTTGATTATATTATTATTTATATTTATATTTATTATTTACTTATTTAGTATTTATTATTTATGTATTTATTATTTATTATTATTATTTATTATTTTATTATTTATATTTATTATTTATATTTATATTTATTATTTTATTATTTCATATTTATTATTTAGTTATTTATTATTATTCTATTTTATTATTTAAATTATTATTTATTAATGATTATTATTTATTATTTAATGATTAATTTATTTTATTGATTATTCATTTGATTATTATTATATTTACTATTATTATTTATTTATTTATCAGTACTTTTAAATTTTAATGCAATTAATTGTTATTATTTTATTATTTATTATTTATTATTATTTATTATTTATTATTTATATATTTCATTATTATTTATTTGTTATATTTATTATTAATATTATTTTATTATTATTATTATTATTATATTATTATTATTATATTATTATTATTATTATTTATTATTATATTAGACTTTAAGATACATCAAATATAAACTGAAATAAATAGCCTAAGTTTAGTATCCTTTTCCTTTTAATAAAAGTATTATAAAAATAACAGTTAAAAAAGAAAATAAAATTAATATTTATTTTTTGGAAATTTTTTCTTTATTAAAGAAATTAAATTCAAAATTTCGTTTAGTCAATTTCTTCTTAACCCCAACTTAAACTCAAAAAATCACTAAAAAGGTTTTTAAGTCCTTCAAATAAATCCTTCAAGACACTTTTCTTTAAACAAGGAAAAAAAATTAAAATAATAAAAAATAACAAATAAATAATATAACCCAGTAGAAAATAAAGATCACAAATAAGCCTTAAACACATAACCACTAAACACACAACACACAAACACCAAAACTTTCATAAATAAAGTTTCCTTATTAGGTTTTCCTATTTTTTCTTAGTTTTACTTTTATTTAAATTTCATTTTCTATCTTTTGTTTCCTAAAGAAATGAAAACAGTAGAAAATGAACAAATTGTAGGAGAAAGATTAGAGATTTGTTGTTTCAAAACTACCCTCCTAACCATATGTTCGCTGTTAAATAAATCCTCCTTCAAATTGGAAGCAGTAATACTGAGTGGTGGAGTTATCATCCTTAGAGGGAGAGGAGACACAGAACATTGATCCAAAATAGGAAAAAAGAATTGGGGATAGAAGAGATTTCTGAGGAACACCATTAGGGATAGATTTAAAGGATAAATGGTGGATATCTTCTATAGCTACCATATAATGAAGGGAACGAAAGTCAAGAGAAAGTTAAAAAGAGATGGATAAATACCAAAAGTTGGAGGATTAGAAATTAAAGCTTTGTGTCAGAGTTTATCGAAAGCCTTCGTGATGCATAGCACCGCAGTAAAAGATTCACCGAAATGCAAAAAAGCAGAGGACCAAGGGTCGGAGAGAAAGGAAAGAAGATCACCAGTCGTGTGGTACTTAAAGAAGTCATATTGATAATCAGAGATAAGATTAGAAGATATAAGATGTTTCTAAATCTTCCTGTTAAGAGTAGATTCAAAAACTTTAGAAAGAACAGGGGTTAAAGTGATACATTTGAAGCGAGCGCTTCA
>JABUQX010082836.1:0-5000 GCA_015478945.1 Trachelipus rathkii | reverse complement strand
TTTATTATTATTATTATTATTATTATTATTATTATTATTATTATTATTATTATTATTATTATTATTATTATTATTATTATTATTATTATTATTATTATTATTATTATTATTATTATTATTATTATTTATTATTATTATTATTATTATTATTATTATTATTATTATTATTTATTATTATTATTATTATTATTATTATTATTATTTTATATTATTATTATTATTATTATTATTATTATTATTATTATTATTATTATTATTATTATTATTATTATTATTATTATTATTTATATTATTATTATTATTATTATTATTATTATTATTATTATTATTATTATTATTATTATTATTATTATTATTATTTTTATTATTATTATTATTATTATTATTATTATTATTATTATTATTATTATTATTATTATTATTATTTTATTATTATTATTATTATTATTATTATTATTATTATTATTATTATTATTATTATTATTATTATTATTATTATTATTATTATTATTATTATTATTATTATTTTATTATTATTATTATTATTATTATTATTATTATTATTATTATTATTATTTTCATTATTATTATTATTATTATTATTATTATTATTATTATTATTATTATTTATATTATTATTATTATTATTATTATTATTATTATTATTATTATTATTATTATTATTATTATTATTATTATTATTATTATTATTATTATTATTATTATTATTATTATTATTATTATTATTATTATTATTATTATTATTATTATTATTATTATATATTTATAAAAAAAATGTTAGTTTAAATACAAATACAAGTAACACTCCTCTTTTCAGTAAAAGAATTTGAAAGAAATTAACAAATAAAAATAAGATAAAATAAAACTAAATAATAAAATAAAAATAAATATTTATTTGTTCGAAAGTTTTTTTTTTAAAAAATTAAATCATAAATTCCTTTGAACCAATTTCTTAGAAATCAAACCACAAAATTCCTCATGAAACAAAGCGCTAGAGATCTTTTAGTCCTTGAAATAAATCCTATAAGACACCTTTCTTTATAAAAAAAAAGAAAGAAAGGAAAACAAGCAATCCAATATAATATTTAAACACACACACATACACCTACACACACACACACACAAACACACACAAACACACCTACACACACACACACACACACAAGCATACACACGCAACTACACATCCTCAAGTGCAGACAAAGAATAAAAACTTTCATATATAAAGTTCCCTTAATATAATTTTTTTTTTTTTTATTATTATAATTACAATTATTTATATTTTATTTTCCTTTTTATTTTTTCCCTGAAGAAATTAAAAAAATTTGTCTTGAACCTCGCAGGAAGTAAATCATTGATGAAAAATTTTGTATTTGGAAAATATGAAATATATATATATATATATATATATATATATATATATATATATATATATATATATATATATATATATATATATAAAACATATATATATATATATTTTTTTTATATAATAATATATATATATATATATATATATATATATATATATATATATATATATATATATATATATATATATATATATATATATATATATATATATATATATATATATATATATATATATATATATATATATATATATATATATATATATATATATTGTTTTATAAATATATACACATATATATAAATACATATATATATATATATATATATATATATATATATATATATATATATATATATATATATATATATATATATATATATATATATATATATATATATATATATATATTACATGATACCACCACTCACGAGCAATGCCCTTTTCAAAAGGAGGGGGCAAAAAAATAAAAAAATAAATAAATAAATGAAAAGTAAACCCACCCTGACAAGGCTTGCCTAACGCAATTCCCTCAGGTGGGCGCAGACGCGGGACTTAAATAGAGGAAGATTAAATATTGCGGGGAAAATAAAAGAAGGCAAGGAGTTCCATAAAACAGATGTGGCTGGAAAGAAGGAGGTACCACAACGAGTGATCCTTGAATCTCCAATATTCACACAATTTTCATGAGAGAACAAGGCACCTCTTGTGTTACGAGGGCGACGCAGTGGTGGAGGAATGCGAGAGGTCAATTCTCGCGAGCACCTGCCGTTGTAATACCTATAGAAAAGAGATAGGGCACCTACGTCACGACGCAGAGAAAGAGGGTCAAGGGAGTCAGAGAGTATGGGACAGTTTATAAGCCTCTTAGCCTTAGCTTCAACTCTATCCAAAAGGAGGGTGGAACCGGATCCACCCCAAATGTGGGAACAGTATTCCATGCAGGGGCGAATAAGACCTTTATATAACTGGAGTATCTGAGCAGAAGAAAAAAATTCACGCAATCTGAACAGAATTCCCAGCTTTTTTGAGGCCATTTTAGCAACCGATGTGATATATGAGGTCTCCAAGACAATTCACTATTTATGTTTAGTCCAAGAATGTTTATGCTGTTTACAGGTGAGACATTAGAGCCGTCAAAGGGATAGGAAAGTTGGGAGGTATTTTAGAGAGGGAGATATGAAGAAGTTGAGTTTTCAAAGAGTTGAACTACAAGATTACGGTTACCCACTGAGAAATTACGGACTATTTTTGCAAGTGTTGACTCTGTTTTGTAGCAGAGAGGCAACTCTAGATACAAACGAGGTAGCACAATTAAAATGAGTGGAAGAATTAGAGTTGAGTCATCGGCATAAGAGTGAACAGAGCTAGAAGTGCAGCTAAGAAGATCGTTGATGAAAAGTAGGAATAAAGTTGGAGATAGAACAGAACCCTGAGGAACACCACAATTAATAAGAAAGGAGAAAGAGGTTGCTCCATCAACAAGAGCTGAAATGGAACGATCTGAAAGAAAACTAGACAAGAGTAAGCAAAGCGAAGGAGGAAATCCAAAGGAAGGTAGCTTAGAGAGTAGCGACGCATGCCATACCCTGTCAAAAGCTTTAGATATGTCAATATATATATATGTATAATATATATAATATATATAATATATAATATACAATATATATCTATATAATGTATATAATAGTAATATATATATATTAATTATATATATATATATATATATATATATATATATATATATATATATATATATATATATATATATATATATATATATATATATATATATATATATATATATATATATATATATATGTATATATATAATTTTTATATATTAAATATATTTGACATCTAACAGAGATATTTGAAGCACCTAACATAAATCAATTATACTTGAATAGGCGACTGATTATTATATATAGAAGATAAAGAAGAAGATAAGGAAGATAGCATGTAATTACTTATTGTTTTAATAGATTATATTATGTTTTAGTTCAAATTAAACATGACAATTCTATAATACATTCTAAGTTAAAATTATATTAAGATATGATTCATTAAAATTAATTATTTTTATTATTGTTTAGGATATATTTCATCATGTATTACGAGATTTAATATTCAAAGTTTTATTTTTTATTGTAATTTTTAAGGTATTTTATTTTAACAAATTAACGTGTTTCCTCGTTTGTTAAAAAATTGACATATCACAAAATTTTTAATTTTAACTTTAAATTAATTTTTTTATTTTATTAATTTAACAAAATTTTATTTGAATTAAAGTTATATCAAAATTTTAACAAAATTTTAAAATTATTTTAATTCGCTTACTAGTAGTAAAGGTTCAAAGCAACATGAGTATATTTGATTTTGGAATAATTTTTTTCGATTATCTCGAAAATGTTGGGAAGAATTAGATAAATATTTATTTATTTTCTATTTTTAACTTTATCTTCTCTACAAGAAAACCAATAAATCTTGAAGAATCTTCTATAAAGAATAAATTTTCTTCAAAGAAATTAAATTAATTTTCGCTTAACTAACGGACAAATTTGGAATGCAAACAAGCTAACTAAGACTCTTTTACGTTGTAAATAAGTAAATAATTTATTGCTTTATCAACAATTTCTGATATAGTATCATTAAAGTTATTTTGTTCCTAACAAGTTCTAACAACAACAACAAGAATGCTCCAGGAATTCTGAAGGTGAAACTTTAAAATATATTTCCTTCCTTCTTCAGTTCAAATCTTCATTCATTTCTTCATTCAAATCTTCATTCATTTCTTCATTCAAATCTTCATTCATTTCTTCATTCAAATCTTCATTCATTTCTTCATTCAAATCTTCATTCATTTCTCTTTCCATTCAAATCTTCATTCTCACTTCTTTCCTATCTCAAATCTTCATTCATTTCTTTCATTCAAATCTTCTATTCATTTCTTTTCATCTAAACTATTCACTCTTCATTCAAATCTTCATTCATTTCTTCATTCAAATCTTCATTCATTTCTTCATTCAAATCTTCATTCATTTCTTCATTCAAATCTTCATTCACTTCTTCATCTCGAAATCTTTCAGTCTATTTCTTTTATTCAAATCTTTCATTCATTTCTTTCATTCAAATCTTCATTCATTTCTTTCATTCAAATCTTCATTCACTCTTCATTCAAATCTTCATTCATTTCTTCATTCAAATTTTCATTCGTTCCATCATTCAAGCCATTCATTCCTTCATTCATTTCTCATTCATTTTCATTCAAATCTTCATTCATTTCTTCTTTCAAATTTTCATTCATTTCTTCATTCAAATCTTCATTCATTTCTTCATTCAAATCTTCATTCATTTCTTCATTCAAATCTTCATTCACTTTCATTCAAATCTTCATTCATTTCTTCATTCAAATCTTCATTCATTTCTTCATTCAAATCTTCATTCAATTCTTCATACAAATCTTCATTCAAAGATTTTGTAAATTCTTTTTGAAAAGTTATCTAATACATTAATGTGTTTAGAGTAAAGGGTGCACGAAACGCAAAGCGTTTCACGATAAATGCGAAACGGTTAACACCTATCTGATCTGAACGAAGTAATACCG
>JABUQX010082835.1:0-20253 GCA_015478945.1 Trachelipus rathkii | reverse complement strand
GTGGCACTCACTTAGCGCATCATTGGCACTATTGGCCTCTATTGGCCATCACTTGGGCACATCATTGGACTCACCTGCTGGCAACTACCTGGCCTCATCTATACTCATAGACTTATAGATCATATGGGTGGGGTGAGGTTGGTGAGATGGGAACCATCCCCAAGCCTCAAGTTAGCGATGGGTCAAAATATGACATGGGTAATATATGGCAGGTTAAGACCCGAATATCGTGGTCAACAACAGGTAAAAGACGTCAGAAATAAGGCTAAGCCCCTAAGGAAGCCCAAAATGTACGTGAGGCAAAAGATGACCATGGGTTATCGGTAAGTTAGGTCGATATCATTGGTCAAAACAAGGTCTAAAACCCAAAAATAGGGGCTAGCCTAAAGGAAGATTCAAACATTACGTGGGCCAATAATTGACCCATGAATACAAGGGAATGGATTGAAAATCACCGTGCGGCCCAACAAAATGACCATGGCAAGACCAATGGTGTTGGTCGAAATTACCAGGGCAAAAAATGAACCCGATGGAGACCAAGGGTGCAAATTACGGTGTGGCCCAAAAATGACCCAGTAGGAAGACCAAAGGGTACCCAAACTTTCCGTGAGCCAAAATGGGTTCATGGAGCCAAGGGGTACCTAATTACCGTGGGCAATTGACTGGAAGACCAAAGGGTTGGTTCGAATATCTGGTCAGACAAGGTTACGAGATCAAACAGGGGCTTAAGCCCTAAGGAGATCAAAATTTACGTGGCAAAATTGCACGTTCGAAAAAATTAAGGGGGGGGCGTAAAAATAGGGGGGTAATAGTACACCGGTTGACTGACGCAACCGTTTTGGGCACCTTTCTTCGGAAAGGTGCTAAAAATTGGGTTGCAAAAACTTAGGTTGCAAAAATTTAGGTTCTCAAATTTGGGTTCTCAAAATTAGGGTTCTCAAAAATTTAGGGTTCTCAAAATTAGGGGTTCTCAAAAATTGGGGTCTCAAAAATCAACTTCCCCTAAAAGGCAAGGGCAGGTTAAAAATGGGGCTTCAAAAAGGTAAGGGTTAGTCAGGCATAGGCCAAAAAAGTCAAGGGAACAGCTAAAATACCTCAGGAACAACCTGGCGCTCAGAAAATGCGTTTGAGTCAAATTCTTCCTCGGCTACGCCGTCTTCTGGATCTCTATGGCTAGAGGCACGATCTTCTGAAGAGAACTTAAGAGAACGATTTCGAGGTTAAATGAAGATGCTAGTTCCACGAAGGTAACCTACCTGAGTGTTAGATACTCAAGGCACTGGCATCAGAAAACCATTGCGCAAAGGAAATAGTTTTCTAGAGTGCTATAGGATCAAGAGTTTCTGGGTCAGAGAGGAAAATGCTGGTTCCAGACAGGGCGAAAGCCCTACATGGGGGATGGTAAATATATACTATATATATATATTTATTTTATATATTCTGATATATATATATTATATATATAATAATATATATATGATTATATATTATTTATATAATAATAATTATATATATATATATATATCATATATAATATGTTATATGGTGATATTGGTTAGGCAAACTATCATAATCATTCTCAAAAATACAATAGCACAGGGAAAGGAATAATTGCTGATGCTGGTCCAATTTTAGGGGAAATGTAAAAACAAAAAAAAAAAAAAATTCTCAAAAAGACAAGCTACAGGAAAAGAAATTACATTTTTGGAATTCTAGTAAAATTTTAGATGAGAAAAATGTAAAAATAAAAAATATTATTGCTAATATTATAGTAATTGGATTTAGAGGCCTATATTAGAGACTTTTATGGTTACTCGTTAGAATAATAGAACTTTCTATGAAAATTTGCTTTTTTTCTTTTACTAAAGAATACCCAAATGGTATACCGCACCGATGGCAGGAGTTGGGGTCTCTCGGCCTTCCGGGGAACTTACGGCGTAGGACTATTCCCCCACTCGGGAGGGTCGTCCGGAACCAGGCTCTTTGGTTATTCATGGGTAGTTCGCGGGGTTTCCCTACGCTCCCTCGGGGAAATGGAAACGTCCCCCTGTGTCCCGTCGGTCGAGCCCCCTACATTGCGTGCTATACCTTTACAATATATATAATAATATAGTATATTATGTCCCCTGCTCTAAAAAAAAATAGCATATTTATTTTATTTATTTATTTATTTATTATATTTTTTTTTACCTTTTCCTAACTAAAATTTTACAGGATTCCAAAATGTATTCCTTTTTGCTGTTAGCTATTGTAGTTTTTGAATATGAGTTTTTTTCATTTTTTTTTTTGTTACGTTTTGCATAAAATTTTTGCCAGGATTCAACAAATGCTATTCCTATTTTCCTGTAAACTATTGTAGTTTTTGAGTATGGATTCGATGTAGTTGTCGCTTACCAAATTTTCACCATATAGAATTATAATATATTATATATATCTATATATTATATTATATGATAATATATTTATATATATATATATATATATATTATATATTAATATATATATTATATATATTAATATATATATATATATATAATTATGAACTTCTGAAACAAAAAAAGTAATTATAAAAGTTTTACTAACAAGAATAATATTTAAATCTTATTTAATAAATCTTTATTTGAAAAATATAGTTGATATAATTAATTAATTCGATTTTCCAATATATAGTATCACATTCCAAACTTTACCAGACCCTAATATCTATGTACTTATAATATATTATATATATTACTATATATATATAATATACTATATACTACTTTACTTTTATTATATATTATGTAATATATATCATATATATATTCTATATTATTATTGTATGTATATGTGTGATGTAGGCGGTGTGTGATGTGTGTGTGCTGTGTGTGTGTGTGTGTGTGTGTGTGATGTGATGTGTGTGTGTGTGCGTGTGTAACAACATTTCCAATATTTCTCGTATCTCCCTCATATATTGCAAAGTTACTCACTGTGTTAAAATAGGGCGTGGCTTGTTGAAGAAATTATATGACCCAAGTTACTCTGAAGAAAATTGGTACAAGTATAGGCATATATTTTTTGTCTACTACCCGTCATATTGAGTAGGCCTTAGGGCATATGAGCTGGTAGCTTATGCAAGAACGGGGTTTACATTCAAAAGGTTTGGTTCAGATCCCAGTATGTCTGAATTTTAAGGTTATATTATATAATATATTATATAATATTATATATATATATATATTTATTATTATTATATATATATATATTTACTATATTTATATATTATATATTATAATATATAATAAATAATAAACAGATCTCTAAACTGATTGTAACGGATGTAAGTTAACACTTTCTTAAAAATGTTCACTTATTATTTAGAATCCTTAAACTAAACAGCAAGCAGTAAGAAATATAGGATTGAAAACTTTTTTTCAAATTAAAAACAGTCAATGATGGCGATAAAAATTATAAGTCGACGTTTCGGGAAGTGTACTATTCCCATCATTCAGACACAAGTTTTTCTTTTTACTTTTTATTAAATTTAACAAAATAAAATCAATCCCATCGTGAACTTTAAAAGTGAAAATGAGTACAATTAAATACACTGTTTTAAGTTATGAAGTTGCAGTTGTAAGGCCCTATCTGTTGAGAGAAGGTTTGAGCCTGGCTATATGGACTGATTCCAGAAATTTTAAATCAAGGAATTGGTTGGTTTGAGCTATTATAGGGAAATACTGTTGACTGTATGGCGTGATTTTTATAGTGGCTTATGATTTCTGATACTAGATGCGGGAGAGTTAAAATATGTGTGCCGGTTCTGGCCGAGTAACCTCGTATGATCGTTCATACCTGAGAGTGAGTTGACGTTGGGTACTGCCAGCATAGGTGTCTTGACAGGACCACATGAATATTTATAAACGAATCTATTTTTCTTCTTTGAATAATCAATTTAATTCCCAAACTTAATTCTTGCCATGGGACTCTCCTCTCAGTTCTTCTTGCCACACATATTAAAACATTATGAACATCGGCTTGCTCTGTCTACAACGTACCTTTTCTATTATGACGCATATATAGACAGAACTTTACTTTTCTGCTTTGTCTTATTATAACAAAGTAAACTCTTTCCTAATTTTATCAATAGCAACTACTAACGATTTTATTTATGACTGGTAGCAGAGAACTAAATAACACTTTATCCTTTTTAGATTTGAATATTACAAAAACTGACCCACACATTTCTCTAAATATACATCGAAAACCTACTTTCACCACTTACACAAAATTTTTTCAGCCATGTTCCTTTTCTTTAAATGTCAATAGCATAATACCTTAATATTATTAGCAGCTTCATTAAATCCAGTTATTTGACTTATACAAGAATTTCTTTCTAATTAATTTCAATCAACATTATTCCCTATTCCTTAATATAACTTAATTAGCATTTACTGATAAATATATTCACAACAAACGTTTAAAATTTCCAACAACCGTTTTATATTTTAAAATACCTTCTCATCACCATTTACACTAAAATTAAACAAGAACTTGCAAAACTTTTATCCAACTCTTACCTCCCTAAAACTTATTTTTCTTTACGCACAATCTCTTCTAGGCTCCTTTAAACATAAAGTTCTTCTAGCCTGCTCCTCGCGTTCGTCGTCGTTTATAACTATTCATGTGGTGCGTTGTCAAGACCTATCGTTGGCAGTACCCACGCCCTCACGGTGTGGTGGTGGTGGTGGGTGTGGGGTTGGAATCGGATGTGAGCATAGAGGCTGCTCAGCTAGAACAGGTTCACTTTCACCAACCCTCCGCATCTAGTATTTGAAATCATAGCCACAATAAAAATCACCCTATAAAAAAACAATATTTCACTATACTAAGTCAAACCAACAATTCCTTGATTTAAAAATTCTGGAATCACTCTATTTGCCAGTCTCAAACCTTCTATTAACAGTGGTAGTGGTCCGTATCACTGAACTTTCATTACTTAAAACAGTGTATTTAAATTTTTGAAAGGAATTCTCAATATAACTTTTATATTAATTGTATTTATATATTTAGTTAAATTTAATAAAATAGTTAAAAAAACTGTGTCTGAATGGATGGGTAATAGTACACTTCCCGACAACGTGACTTATAATTTTTATAGCTCTTGACGGTTGTTAATTTGGAAAAAAAAGTTTCATCCCTATATATTTGCTTACCGTGCTTGCCTGTTTTAGTTTAAGGATTTAATAAAAGTGAACATTTGTTAGAAAAGCTACATTTACATGGGATTTAACCAATTTAATGTATATAGGGGAGCTATTGGTATTTATTAATTTATATAAAACCAAATGTTAAAAAATAGCAATTTTACATTTATTTTACGAAGATACGGCCATGAAACCTTAAAAACGTTGAACATTTTAGACAAAAAAAAAAGAACTGGGAAACTAGACTCGACCTGGATTTCTGAACGATGTAAAGCACTTATTCAGTTTTACCAAATTAATTAATTAATTGTTTACAAAAGACTCCTCACCAACAGCAATCCTTCTATAAAAGGATTTCAATTTCAAGTGCTTTAATACGAAATGTGAATCAATCAAGTTCATTTTCAGCTGGATTGCGATGACACTCAGATATCACATCGATCCTTAATCTTGGTTAAGTTTTTGTGATTAATTTATTTGTAACTCAATTTTGTTCAATTCCTTGACAAATATTGTTCTGGAACATTAAACTTTCTGCATGAACAAAATTTACAGATAATATCTGTCCATTTCTGGAGCCCTCCGTTATTTACTAAAGGACAAGTATATTTTTAATTTTCAAGTAACGCAACTTTTCTGTTACGAGAAAGATTAATTAACTTAGGTTAAATTATTCACCATACCTCATACTTTAACTTTAACCCTTTCTGCATCGTTTTTCTTTGAGGAAACTATATAATATATTTTAAAACCTCACCCATTTGTCAAATAGTCTTTAGTCATAATACAACTAATCTTAACCTTATTGCACAAAAATTTCTCTGGAATTTATTAACATAATATACACTGCATTTTTTCATATTTTTGATCTCTAAATACGGAGCTCCACCACTCTGAAATCTCTAAAGATGCAAACTATTCATCATATGTAACCCGACAAAACTAACGGCCCTGTAGTTATTTAAGTAAATCCGATTACTTAAATAAAGTAATAATATCTTTAAGATCAGCTTAATAACTCACAAAAAGACCTCTACGCTGACCTTTAAACCTAGAGATAAATGACTCCAGTTGATCTACAGAATAGGAAAATCGATTAAGAATGAGGTCTAGGAGGTGCTGCTCCCGGCCTTATTTTATATGGTCTCGCCCAAATACAGTAAATAATGTCCCATAGACCTATCTTAGCCGCTTACAATACAATATTACACTATTAGCAAAACTTTTTAGGTTCCCTTATCTATCACTTCAGCCAAAATCTACTATACTAACCAAATTAGCCTATCATTTAAATCTTGGCTTTCATCTAAAATAATCTTCATAATATTTACGGTGTTTCCATCGTAGAACTTTATATACTATATTCCTATTTTTTGTGAAGCCATAATTGATAATCTATCTTCTCAACTTATTTGATCAACGACTCGATCTTATTTATGATTTACTTTATCGATTCGAGGAACTTTAACTTTAGCTGTACTCCGATACTTATTTTTTTTCTTTGATAATCATTATATTTCCCCAAACTACTACTCTTCCATGGGCTTCCTCTCAGATTCTTCTTGCAAAACATACTCAAAACATTATGAATCATCTGGCTTGACTTTGCTCCTCAAAAACTGTAAACCTTCTTATTATAGACGCTATATAGTAGACGATACTTTTCTGCTTTTTTCTAGTAAACAAAAAGTTACTCCTTTCCTAAATTTTATATCAATAGCCAACTACCTAACATTAATTTTACTGTAGAAGAAAGAACACTTATAACACTTTATCCTTTTAGATTTAGAATATTACAAAAAACTTGGACCCACACTTTCTCTAAAACATATACATCAAAACTTACTTTCACAAACTTACACAATTTTTCTTCAGCATTGTTCCTTTTCTTTATAATGTAATAGGATAAATACATAAGTAATATATGAGCCTTACCATTTACATCTCCAGTTATTTAGAGCCTTCATACAGAACTTTCTTTATAATTAAAATTTAGACTCAATTTATACCCCGTCTTCCTTAATTATATTAAGCTTAATAAAAAGATTCCTTAAATAAAAATTATTTCCACAGACAAAACTTATGCTACCTTCCAAACAACCTTTTTTATATTAAAATACTTATCGTCACATTACACTACAATTAAAAACAAACTTGCAACTTTTATCCCAACTCTTACCTCACTAAAACTTATTTTTTCTTTACGCCACTCTTACAATCAGGGCTCCCTTTCTAAACATAAGATTCTCTTGCTGCTCCTCTGCGTTTTCGTCCGTGTTTATAAAGATTCGAATGTGAGTGCTGTCAAGCACCTACTTGCAGTACCCCACGCAACTCACCGTTCAGGAATGGACTGAGCATAGAGGTGTCGGCTGCTAAGACAGGTTCAGCTTTTCACCAAATCCGTCTCGCATATTATAGTATTTAAGTATCATAGCAACAATATAAATCCCTATAAATAAACAAATATTTCAAAAAAAATAAGAACCAACCAATTCCTTGATTTAAAAATTCTGGAATCACTTCATATTGCCAGTCTCAAACCTTCTCTCACAGTGATAGTGGTCCTTATCAACTGCAACTTTCATAACTTAAAACAGTGTATTTAATTGTTATCATTTTATTTTTTCAGAATGAATTGTTTATATTAATTGGTATTTATTTTGTTAAATTTAATAAAGTAATAAAAAAAAAAACGTGATGTCTGATGATGGGAATATGTGAACTTTCCCGAAACGTCGACTTATATAATTTTTTATCGCATCATTGATTAACTGTTATTTGGAAAATAAGTTCTATCCCTATATTTGCTTACCTGCTTGCTGTTTTAGTTTTAGGATTTATAAAGTGCACATTTTAAGAAAGTTTTAATTACTCGTTTAACAAATTATGTTAGAGCATTGGGTTATTTTTATTATATATAAAAACCAAATTTTCCGAAAATGCAATTATATACAATTATCTTATATATATATATTATATTAGTTATATATATATAATATATTATATATATATATACTAATGATATATATATATATATTATATATTTATATATATATATATGCAGTTTATATATAAGATGACGTTATTCATAAAATCTCGTTTGACTATGTGTGTGTGTGAACGTGAGGAGGACTAACGAACGAGAGCAGCAAAACAAAAACCAAAAAGGTAAGCTAATGTAAGTAATGAAGTACACATGTAAGTGCTGTACATATATATCCACAATAATAAATAACGACAAAAATAAATAAATAAAAAAATAATGAATAAATAAATAAAAATAAAGTCGAGGTCGGCTTTGTAACAAAGCCGAGCAGAATTGCTCGTATCTGTGAAAAAGGGGAGGGGCTTAGCTCGTAATATCTCCATATGAAATATCCCTTTCAAAAATTGACCAGTTCTGAAAATTATTATTATTAATTTATTATTTTTATTTTTATTATTATTATTAATTATTATTATTATTTAATTATTATTTTTCTATTATTAATTATTATTTTTATAACCAGTTCTGAAAATTATTATTATTAATATTATTATTTTTATTATTATTATTATTATTATTATTATTATTATTATTATTATTATTATTATTATTATTATTATTATTATTATTATTTTTATTATTATTATTATTATTTTTATTTTTATTATTATTATTATTATTATTATTATTTAATTTTATTATTATTATTTTATAATTTAATTTTTTATTTATTCTTTATTAAATATTTATTTTATTTATTATTATTACTTTTTAGTAGTAATTACACCTTCATTATTCCATTAGAATATAATTTTTATTTTTATTCATTATTTTATTTTATTATTGTTATTATTATTATTATTATTATTATTATTATTATTATTATTATTATTATTATTATTATTATTATTATTATTATTATTATTATTATTATTATTATTATTATTATTATTATTATTACTGCTGTTATTATTAAAAACGATAAATTTGAAAGCTGCATCCTAAAGATAAGAGGAAATTTTAATTTAATTAAAAATATTTTTTATGATAAATATGGAAATCATTTATATTTTAATTCAGTTATTATAATAAAATAGTAATTTTTATTTCTATTTAAAATATTTCAACATTTTTATTTATTGCAGAATATTTTTTTACTTTTGAATTAATATAATCAAAATTTTTATTTTGTTTTTATTTTTATTTTTTAATCTTTTAAAAAAATGAAATGAGGTTTTTGTTTTTATTTTGTGTTTTTTTTTTTTAAATTTCTAAATATAAGTTTGATTTCGGGGGTGGGGGGAGATTCTAAATCAAAATATATACTTTTGTTCTTGTGGGTTTTTATGTATTTAAAAAAAAAAGAAGAGAAAAGAAAAGAGAGCAATTAAAATAGAGAAAAGAGAGAAATTAAAAGAGAGAAAAGAGAAAAAAAAAATAAAAGAAAAAGAAAGAAGAATTTAAAGAAAAAGAAGAAAGAAAAAAGGCAAAATGAAAAAGATGGAAAGATAAAAAAGAGAAAAAAAGAAAGAAATGGGAAAAATGAGGATGGCGGAATTAAGTGAAGAATGGAAGAAGATTTTCTTTTTTATTCTTCTTTATATTGTTTTTTTTCAAAGTGTGTGTATGTGTGTGTTTTTGAATGTGTGTTTGTTAGTGTGTGTGTGTGAATGATTGAAATAAAATCTTTGAATTTGGAAATTTACTTTCGAAAGTAAACAAAGAAAGAAATCCTTTATCTACTTTATTTCTGGAAAGTTTGTGGATTTATTGAAAGATTTTAACCGATGAAAGAGAAATAAAGGATGTGATAATGGGTGAAAAATAAGTGACAGGGAGAGAGAAAAAAAGAGAGAAAAAAAGAGAAAGAGAAAGAGAAGATAAAGAGACAAAGAAAGATAAATAGAAATAGATAGAAAGTAGCATATAGAAAAACAGGTGTTTTAATATCTAAAATGGGCAGACTATGCATATGGGTTTAATAGAACGAGAAAGAGATATATAGAGAGGAAGAGTGAAGGAGAAAGAGTGAAAGAGAAAGAGAGAAAGAGAAAGAGAGATTGAGAAAGAGAGAGAGAAAAGAAATGAGCAAACAGACAGTTTTATGGCTAAATTTTGAATAGTGTGGCAAGATGATATTGCAATGGGTTTTAGGGATAGGAATTTTATTATTCTGTTTGGAAATAGCTTCGTGTGTTGTGTGTGTGTGTGTCCACGGATGGAAGATAAGTTAGGATAGATCCATACGTTTCAGGTACCTACAGTATGATCCTCCTGTTAGCCCAGATTATCCTACAAAAGGCTAGGCATTCCGTTATCTCTGGATGAGCTCAATGGCGGTAGGTGGAAGGTTAGGTTGCAGAGGTGTAGGATGAGGTGTTAGGCTAAGGTGTATGGTGATAGGCTAGGTGTAGTTGTAGTTAGGTAGTGATTAGGTTAGGGTTTATGTTAGGTTAGGGTGAGGTAGGGTAGGTTAGGTTAGGTTATGTTAGTAGGTTAGGTAGGTTAGTTATGTTATGTTAATTGTTAAAGTTAATGATTTGGTTCAATGCTAATTTAGCGATGGGATTGGTTAGGTGCTATCGTTAGTCTAAGTAAGGTTATGTTGAGTAGGTTAGGTTAGTTAGGTTAGGTATAGGTTAGGTGTAGTTTATTGTCATGTTAGTAAATAGTCAGTTAGGCAGGTTGATTCCTGCTAAGTGCTTTAGGCTGGGATATTAGGTATCCGGCCAAGGTCAAGGCCGAAATATCATGGTCAAACAAGGTTAATATATATATAATTAATAATATATTGAGATATATTCAGGTCTATTGATATATATATACTTAAGTAATGTTTTAAATAGACTTAAAATATATATACTATAAATATATATAATATAATTTAAACATAGATATATATAATAATAACAGATATAGATCAATAAAATAGAAATAATACCTGCACCACATACTCTCACCACATACTCCTCTCCTCTCTCTTCTCTTCTCTCTCTCACTCTCTTCACTCTCTACTCTCTCTAGAAAAAATCTCGTACTACTCTCACTCTCTCTCTCACGCATCAGGCACGAGCTTTGGTAGAAATGACGCGAAAAAAATGGACAAGCAGGTGATTAGATAGTGAATCGATGAGTAAAATCAAAAGCAACCAACGTGACGATTAGGTACACACGAAAAAGATCTGGCCGACTAATAGCACACCAAAAAATAGAGAAAAAAAGAGTAAAAAGAGACATAGAAATGAAGGTGATAATATGAAAAGAGAACGATTACGAGCAATATGAGAAAAAATATAAAGAACTATACTGATAAAAAGAGAAAAAATATCTAATTACTGCAAACGAAAATAAATCTTCACATGAGCAATAACAAACAAAAAACAAATGTAAAAAATAAAGCAAAGTAATTCATCAGAAACAAGTAAATGACCAACAACATAGACGAAATTAAAACCTAAAAAAAAATTATGCCGTCGGAGCTCGACGATCCAAATGCATGAACTAACCACAAGACCAAAATAAAGCAAAAACCGAACTGCTCCGACAAAACCCGAGTACTCGAAGACATATATATGATGCGCAAACGGCGCAACCTCGAAATCAGATACACTAAGACAGACAAGACCGATTACACGAACGCGTATTAGTAGAATTAGCTCGCATAGATTGACAATAACTGAGATGCAAAAAAACAAATTAGCATCGAAGCAACACGAAGCAAAACAACAAAACTGAAACTAAAACAGGAGAGCTGACCCCAGCAAAAAGGTTCATAACATAAAGATGAATCAAAGTCACAAAAGCAAACTTAATAAGTCCAACAGTATTCGACAAGTAAGATAATATATAACACACACCATAAATGGTTGAACCCATTACAAAAAGCACTTCAGTAAATAATAAGGCGTAAGAATTAACCACCACTAATCACAAATATTACAAAGGAATTCTCATGATATATAATTACGGATATCTATAGGAAAAATTGTTAATGGCATCAGGAATTGATGTCAGCATCGGACTAAAACAGTAAAACACCTGTCCTCATCGTACCATATCTTTACTATATATCTATCTCCACTTAATCTATCTATTTTCCTTTCTCTCTTCTTTCCTATTATTAATATATTTCTTTGTGTATCTATGACTCTCTCTCTCTCTCTCATCTCTCTCGACTCTCTCCTCTCTACCTGGTACTATCTCTCCTTCATTCTCTCCTAAAAGTATAACAATAAATTAATAAACATACAAAGAGGCGTAGTCCTAATATATAATATAGTAGAAAGGATACCCTAGTCCTAAAAAAACCCTACCTAACTCAAATACCAGCAAAAATATCACCGTCACGACGAGTCTTATATAAAGTAATGGAGAGTACAACCATAACTCAATAATAAGAAAAAGCTTACGGTAATGTATATTAAAATATAATAATATAATAATAAGAAAAAATATATATATATATAAATTATATTCTTATTTATATTATTATTCATTATAAATATATTATTGAATTTATATATATATATTAAATTATTATTATTAATTATTATTATTATTTAGACATTATAATATTAATTTATTATTATTATTTGAATTAATTATTATTATTATTATTATTATTATTACTAATATTATTATATCATAATAATTATTGAGAAATTTTTGAACAGACTGAGAAATAAACTTGAAAATATAAAATTCAGAAATCATCCACTAAATGAAATATTATGCCAACTGAGACAAAGGTTAAGAAGGTCAAGTGTTTGAACTCGGAGGTTGAGCGGATGAGTTCTATTTTGATTATGATCCAAATGGGGAACTCGAACATATAAAGACGTTGAGGCTTGAGGTGGTAAGGAAGGTGAGGAAGTTTAAGCACAGATGGAAAGGATGGTGAAAATTCGTGAGTAGCTGACCACCGTGGGTGCGGACGCTGAAGAATGTGCGGTGAGATGTGTGTGTGTGGCAAACGAGTGAGGCGTGCGGGGTGGGGTGCTCAAAAGAAAAAAACCGAATATATCAAAAAGGTCAATCAACCGTTAAGACGATAGAAAACAAAGGACTATTAAGCCCCCTAAGGAAGGAAAAAAAAATTCCGTGGGAAAAAAAATTGACCACTAATAGGAGTAAGAACTCTGACAAAGGTACAAAACGGTCTCAACCGAATAGTCCCTCCATACCATGGTTCAAGCAACGGTAAAGACATCAATAAAAGGGCTAAGCCCCTAAAGGGTGGCCTAAAATGTACCGTGGGCAAAAAATGACCCATGGAAGACGCAAAGGCTGGTCGAAAAAATCTATATAGCTGGCCACGGCAAGGTACTACAACCGTGACAGTCGCAAACCGATTAATGAGCCCGACGAAACCCAATACTTCGAATGATTATGCAAAAAACTATTAATAGTTTGACAAAAAACTAGATGGTTACTCAAAAAAATGGGTTCTCAAAAAATACCAGGGAGTTACCTACAAAAAATTAGGAGGTTCATACAAAAAAATCTCCCGAAAGACGTACGTAATAATAAAATTATGCGTTCTGCCAAAAAAAATATTAGTGGGTCGCAAAAGTACCGTGCCAAAAATGACCATGTGGAAGAGCCAGAGAGCGTGGCGCGGAGCAAAAGGTAAAGGCCCAACACAGGTCGAAGCCCAACCAAAAGAGCTCCAAAAAGGCCAAAAAGAGAATAAAAATTTGCGCCCAAAAAAGTCAAGCCCACAAAAAAACAACAAGTGAAAGAGTAACATAAATTCAGGCTAGAACCAAAAGCGTCAAACCGCCAATAACGTGATCGCCAACGAGTCAGAAAAGAGAGGTACAAAAAAAACGGCACGTGCCACAGACACCACTGACAAAACATAATATGCGTCATTTTATACCCTGCCCACAATAATAGTGAGACGCCCTAAGCTAGCGGGCTACAGTATCTGGGTAAAACATAAAATAGTGGTAATAATTTTAAGAGTATATCTATATAGTAGAACATATAATTAACAAACAAATTACTATAGTAAAATCACACACACAGCGTATGAATTGTCTCGGTGATCCAAAATGTCAAAAAGTCGAATAACAGAATATATAGTTAATCGATAACCATATATTCAAAATATAAGTCGCGGAACATGTGGCTAAAATAACATCAGATATAAATAAATTACTCTAGTGACTATGTGTAGGGCGAACAATATATATTGACTATTAATCAACTAGCTGCAGTGCGTAATTCACAAATAACAATAACATAAAAAGCTTATAAATATAGACAAGATTCGTGTGATTATGTAATAGTGGAAATATACGTTGTTATAACAAATCTAATAACAATAATAATAATGGATGATAATAATAGTATGATCAATAATTCCAATACGATCTCTGTATCATCTTTATTTATAACAAAATCTCCTCTCTATATACTCTATCTCAGTATACAAATAAATTAAATAACAGAACGACCACAGATCAGCTGCAGGATTGTCTAAGAAGGCACCTCGCCAAACCAAGCAAAGCCAATCCCAAGAGAAGATCCCAGACACAATGGGTCGAGATGGGAGAAAGTGACCTGTCTCAACCATCTGGGCTTAGGCTCCACGTCCAGCTCGGACGCCCGGCTTAAAAGCAGATACACTCTCCTCCTTCAAATAGGGCTAGACCCTGAGCGATCTGGAGTGAGTATATATATCTGTAAAACAAAATTAATATAGTACCGATGTGTAAAAAATACATAGTTAACATCATGATATATATATATATAGTTCGAGTTAACCACCGTACCCCATCTAAACTACAAAACTAATAAGGCCACCTTTAAAAAAAATAAAAAAATAATAAAAAAAATAATAAAATAAATACTAACAGTACTATAGATACCACTATATATAACGTATATATATAATTATAAAAGTAACTACAAGTATATATATATAATAGCATAAATTTACTAAAGGGGATATAATGGTGTATAAAATAATATAAGTATAATACATAATGATAGACAATAACTAATAGTGTACTGAAACAACTTCAGCAAATACTTCCAAACTGCTATAAAAAAAATATATAATAGGATAGGTACATTGTTATATACTTATTAAAAGGAACTTTAAGCTGCGAGCGGATGTACATAGCAACACGTTCTGCAATCTGAGACTCATAGGATTAAGTTACCGCTGACGAACGACCCTTTACACATCACTCTCTATCTCTCTCATCCACACTACGTACTTATGTTACTTATTCGGCTCAAAATGAAACTATATCAGTTCATCCTCTCTGCATGTCCAACCCAGTCTCACCGTCCAAATCACCACCCTTCTACACAAATTCCTGCACTGACAATACATTTTCCTCTATATCCAACCCACCAAACCACACTGACTCACGCTCTAAATAGAATAATATCAAACCAGAATTTACTATTAACGAGTTTTAAGTCATATAGTTAATAAAAAACTATTTCAAAGGAATTCAAGAAAAAATAAAATGACATTAAGATAATAAACATAATAATTATCAAACACACGAATTAAAAAAACGTATATTTATTAAATATAAAAATTAATGTCAAAAGTTGTAAGTCGTCGACAAAAGTACTATGTGAATCGTGCTGCGGCAATCTCTAGCACAACGCCGAATTTTTACTTGACCCTTTGCACCTATTTTAATGCACTTGACCACTCTTATATTGCACAAATCCTGATTTTTTTAGCCCAAATATATTTTAGGCGCTTGAACCACATTTTTTTAACCTTATGTAATTTATGAGCCCAAATGATATTTTTTGGACTAGTCAGACCTAAATATATAGAAAAAGCACCACATATCCAGAGAAAGGGATACAATGCAATAGCTGCACAAGAAACAGAAGTGCCGAGCACCCTCAATATGCGAAGCATCCACCGTCGTGACGTCACTTCCCACCCGTATCTTTTGGCCCCCCCCTTTATCGGGCTTAGCCCTATATCTAAGAACTTGTCTTCGACCTTGTGTTGAAACCTATATAGAACGTAATTTCTGTCATATGACCCTTAGTTACTATGACATTGATATTTCGGCCTTGATACGGTATCAAAGGCTGAAATTGACCATTCTTAAAGGTGAGTGGTTAGTAGGGATTATCTTGATCACTCTTAGGTACTGCTGCCTTGCCCTTTGGTAGTATCTGTGCTAATCATGATGGTCAAAGCTATAGTGGTATCCCACTCGAACAGTTTCGGAGTGACGTAATCAAAAAATATATATAATTTCCAATCAGAGAAGCCAGAGAAGCGTCGCACATCACCCGCAACGAATACCCATACACAACACACACACCCAACAACACAACACACCCCACACACAACACACACCACACCCCACACACACAACACACTACCCAAACACGACCACCACGACAAACAACACTTTCAAAAACCATATGTATTAGAGAATCTTATTCCACTTGGTCAATTATTGCGCCAACTCACAAAAATTTATTGTGCAGCAAATCACATAGATATATATATCAAGAAAGGGACCCACTAGATTTTCGGCCAGGCACTTTGGTCTTCAGGGCCGAACCCCAGCACCATTATATGAGTGAAAAACCACAAATTACTCCTCAGGATCAAACCCCTATTGTAGTTACGAGAACACTTATGACACTAAAATGATACTTCTCTTTTGACTTGTAGCCTTAATTAATGACCGCCGACTGACTTTGACTGAAACACCTATAATTAGGTTTGGCCTCAACCTTTAGTGAGGCTCAGAATTATAGTGCCTCAAACTTTAAGATGGACTCAACCTATGATTGGGGCTCAACTTTGTTGGGCTCAACTTTGATGTGCTCGCAACTTTTATGGTCTCAGCATTATTGATGACTCATCTTTGATTGCGTCATCTTTGCGGTTCATCTTTGATGGCACCTATCTTGATGATTCAGCTTTATTGTGTAACCGAGAGTTCAGCGTGAGACGGAGCGAGAGAGTTCAAGCTTTACCGATGTTATTCCCTAATCACCGTAGGAGTAGTCTAAGCGAATATATCTCACTTATAGTAGATATCTATCAGTATTAGAACGCGAGATAGTGCACTCCAAAGAGAGAGAAAAAAAACCGACAACGATATATGAAACCACGAAATGAGAAGCATGCACAAAGTAGAAAATACACGTGCCAAGACACACGCGAGGAGAGCCAAAAAAGTAGCGAGGTCAGTGATTGTTGATTTAAAGATGCTGATCTGAGCGATAGTGGATGCAGCCAAATTTCCGTGGCCGCGTGGTCCACTCTTTTTATCACCTTCCTTCATAGCCTCCATGAGCCTAGAACTACCCTCCAATATATGGGGTCGAACTACCCCCTCGCACTTATAAGTGTATGACAGCAAATACGACCATGGGTGTACTATTACAAGCTGCTGGATGGCTTCCATTTACTATAATAGAGTTAGTCATAATTACCTAAACCACATATCACAGAACTACCGACAACAGTAGATATAAATACTATCATAAGAGATTACACATTTGGGACACAGTGAACACCGTCCCAAACGTTTCAGAGTCGCGTACGCTTACGTAACAGCCTGAAAGCACACACCCCCCACGCACCGCGACCCCCGCTGCACACCCCGCTCAGCACGAAACGTTCCAGCCCGCCGCGTTTCCCGTACCCGCCACGCACATGCGTAGAGACCCGCAGCGCAAATAATAATTTCCACGGAGTGTACCCGCCCCGAACATCCGCCCGGCACTCCGACGCCCGAGCACAGGCGCGCAATCGTTGTCTCACACACGCGGATCTGGCGAAATGCAAAGTAAAAGGGTAAACGAAAAAATAACTATATGTTACTATGAGTCATGTTCATTTGTTAATTGTCATTACTTAAAACATACTCTTCCATTTAAAAAACATTCTATCTCGTTTACAAAAAACACTGATAACTCATGACAGACCTATTATTTAACACCTATTTTTATTAACCATTAATTTTTATCTTTCTATATTATTTACTTTACAGACTTATATATCACTCATAAATTATTAAAAAGATTTGTGATGTAAAGACAGAATATAACGTCAGCGCAAAGTGAGACCCTGATAGTATAAATGGCCACAGTATTACTAACCAGTTGTACGAACATTTTATTAAATAACATATACTTTACAGGGACACACTTAAAGCAAGTAACATCACCTACAAGCATAGAAAGAGATTCGGTTACTAGGCCACCCACACAAGGGAGACATTAGATATGCATATTAGTATTTATAAAGCCTCATACTGCTTTAACTCATGTCGTTTATGACTATATAGAACCTCAGTATGTTTTATGCTTTAACTCATATATTTATTAACATTACATTACCTTAAAGCAGTAAGATCAAAGATGTGTTACATAGCACAAGTGGGTATTAGTCTGCTTTTGTTTTATGCTTTAACTGCTTTAACTCATATGTTTTACGCTGCCCTTACTGCTTTAACTCAATAGTATTTACATTAACATATACATGACCTTAAGCAGCAGATGAAAAATCAGATAAATTCAATAGAAGGATAAGATATCAACAGCAACGAGGAGCAACAAAGCAATATTAAGTACTAGCCTTTAGTGAAAATATACTGCATATTAACGCTTAGACTTCAGGGTTCCTTACCATCCACCGTTCAACTTACATTGTGATTTACCCACTGTCTTTATAACCTTCATCATGCATTTTTACACTAGCCACTTATAAATATAAACACTTTACATAACACTATACACAACCTATAACACAGCAGTAAAATCGAGCTAAATCAATAAACGTTGGTGTCTAGCAACAAAGGCGCAATATAGTCTGCTTTTGCTCCATCACCTGCTCTATACTGCTTTAAACTCATAGATTTTAACTGCTGGAACTAAGTGTTTACTGACTTTAACTCATAATGTTTACTGAGCACACTGATTAACTCTCCAATGTTTTATACATCTTAGTAAGTTCATGTTTAATCAAACTTTAACTCATGTTTTACTGCTTAACTGCATATGCTATATAATTTACTGCTATTAACTCATATAATATATTTGTTCACCGATTTTTAATTATGTATGATATTAAATATAAAAGATTGCAGTTTTTTTTTCATTTATATTAATTTTATGTTAAACGTGTTCAAGTACAAAAATTAACTAAAATTTATATTTTGATTTTGATTGTAATTCATACATTAGTCTTTATTTTAACTTATGTCTATTGTTGGTTATTATTGAAACACACATACACACCAACACAAACACACACACACGACACAAACATACACCAACACACCACACACACCTTTTACACTAATACGCACACACACAACCACTCCATGTATGTTAAACAATATCAAATAAGTTTCTATCTGTGTGACATCCAAGCTCTTATGTAAGCATGAATATTTCAGCAGCTTTGCTAACACACGTTACAATCTTATATTTACTCATTCAATTATAAGCTAAAATATTTTTCAAAGTTTCTTAAAACTGTCTATAATAAATCGAATCATTATCTATGCACCAAGAATTGATTAAATAAAAAACTGTTATACTTCTTATGTTTAATAAAATTTGAATCAACTAATCACAACAATATTAAATTTTTACTTAAAATTTTTTTTGAAATTTATTAAAACATTATATTATGCATACCTTAAAGTAAATAAAGGTGCCCAACAGAAATGTGGCATAGTTGCCCTCCTTATACTGAATATTGAACATTAAATACAAAAGCCTTGTTCTATTTAAACTTACATGCTTCTTACATTCATCTTTAGCCAAGATGTTACTATAGTGTATAAAAATAACCAAAATGAAAAGTCTTTAGATCACCATTATATTCTATAGGTTTTTCCTTTAAAAAAAAACAACGAAATTATTCACTATACAAAGTTATACCTTAATATCCCTACAATGCGTTAAAGCTAAACAAAGTAAAAATATATATGCAAGTTATTATGTAATAAAGTCTTGCCGCAATTTTACTTTAAGCATTCCATGTCTACAATATATGTGTACAGTAACCCACTAAATGTACACGTTAACAATCCTCACGATCCGAAAAGGACAACA